>CM072525.1:59054384-59077736 GCA_036898135.1 Oncomelania hupensis | reverse complement strand
TTTTAGTAGTACCGATGTCCACAGCACCGCACAGGAAGGACAGCCAGCCAGGACCGACCACCGCGGACGCTGAAGAGGGGACGGGGAGGGAGGGAGGAAGGGGAAAGGGTGGGGTGCGTGAGAGTGAGTCATCAATGTTTTGATTTCGCGTAGAGTAGGTGCACCTACTTTGATATCTATACATTGATGTGGCAATGAATGAGGGAGTGAATACTTTGTTATGCTATATGCACCCACTAATGCTCTGTTCTAAGTTCCAGCACCACCAACGGGGCCGACTGAGGGCCAAGCCAAGGACACACTGACGGAGCTGAGAGCCAAGCCAAGGACGTCACCATTGGACCGACGGAGCTTAGGGCCTAGCCAAGGACGTCAACACCGGGGGACTATGGGGGAAGAGAACCAAGGAGAGGAGACGCCAGTCAGAGAGAGAGGAGTGAGTGTTTGAATTTTTTTTATAACATTTTCTTCTCTCTCTCTCTCTCTCTCTCTCTCTCTGTCTTCGTTCTATTCTCTTCACCTTAGCCTCCCTTTATCTTCGCTGAGTAGCCTCCCTTTATCTTTGCTGAGAGGGAAAAAACCCATCAATATTCAAAGTACATGTTGTTCATCAGAGTGTGGTACTAATATATTATGTATTCGTCATTCACCAAAGTGATTAAGACATTGACACACAAATAACTATAAAACAAACTTTCTTTATACAATAGTTATTTTGAAAATACATAACGGATGAATAAATACAACTTTTTGTGAGTTGTAGTATCTTAATGTTTTTCTTTTAAATTTTTAGTAAAAAGTCAGTCATTGCAGTTAAAAGGAATGAGCAGTAAAAAATAACACTTTCATAAGCAAGAAATAATTTATCTAAATTTTGTTCTTAATGAATTTAACTAATAAATTTAAGAATAAAATTTTGTATGCTAACAACAGGTCTTGAAAATCCAACATTTAGCTAATTTGGGGTGAATAGTTATATTTTCGTAAAACCGAGTTATTCATTGCTCCCTTAGTTGATATATTCAAAGCACATTTTTTGCCTCTCGTTCTGCACAGTCAAAAACCAGACTGTGATGTATTCTTCTTCTTCTTCTTCTTCTTCTTCTTCTTCTTCTTCTTCTTCTCGCAATGACAATTTAAATTTTATGAGTTTGTGTTTTTTTCAATTTGGTTTCAGATTATGACAATTCTTTTTCTTCTTCTCTTTTTCTTTTTCATTATCTACTTCTTTCTTCTTTTTTTTCTAATTCTTTCTTCTTCTTCTCTCTTCTTCTTCTCTCTTCTTCTTCTTTCAATCATCATTTTAATGCTTGTAATGTTTTTTCCTTTTCTTATGCAGTCTACCTAGCATGTGTTTAGAGGCCGATGTGAACGATTTATTCATGTAATATGCGTCCGGAAGGATATTGTTGACTTTAATGACAACGATGACGATGACCACGACGACGACCATGACGATGATGATGATGATGATGATGATGATGATGATGATGATGATGATGATTAACCGCTGGCAGTATCGTCAGGTTCTCGGACATCGTCGCTATAGTTCTCTTCTTCCCCACCCTCATTCCCTCCATTCTTCACACACTTTAACTTGTCAATTCATTTGAGAATGTTCCTGAGCGCTTGACTTCTAACATTACACTTTAGAATAATAAATTGCACACACCGCATAAAACGAACGTGCATTGTTTATTTTGTCCATACTATTTAGTGTAAAAAAAAACTTGGGACAACTATACCAATTTGCTTTCTTTATGCGCACGGTTTACCATAGACCAGCATCAACAGGACACAAGACGGCATTTCAACGGTCGAACTACAAGACAAGCACCGCCGAGGACTACCATCGGCAGGACTAGAGGATCCGTTCTTTGACAGTTAAGTGCCTTTTGTACGTGTGCATGTGGTTTTGAGGAGGCGAGTACTGTCATAACATTGTGTATGTATGCATGTGGTTCTGAGGGGGCGAATACTGTAATAACATCGTTATGTCTGGTATGCGTGCGTGTTAACAGAAGTTTAACCTAGAAAAAAAATTAAATTTATTTTAAAAATACTAGAATACAATCTAAACATAGAATAAATCTTAAACTAGAAAAGAATTTAAATCTACAATAAAATTTTAACCTAGAATAGAATTTAAACTAGAATAGAATTTAAATCTAGAATAGAAGATTAATTACACATACTGTACCATGACTCAACAAGTGCAATGTTTTGGCGTTGCTAGGTGATAGTGCCCTTTTAGCGGAAGCTGGCAAAAACAAATCCAACATAGAGTTGCTTCCCCTGCACCAAACCGTCCCGTGCCCCACGTGCCACAATACGCGTCTAAGCGCTCACGGCAAAGGACAGCACACCTCATTCCTTATTTGGCACTTGGTTAGAGTGGTTGTGCCTATTGTAGCTCTCTTTTTGCTGGCTTACTGCGTTCGCCCGGTAGTTCGTTATTGCTGCTGCCGGCGGAGTTGAAAGGTTTTCTCCATTTTGCTGGTTTAATATCCTATTACCGCAGCGATTCGTCGTGTTCCACCCCGTTGCTGCGTGTCTCTCCTTTGTCGTCTGTTCACGCTAGATAGGTCGGTTTACAGTCCCCTCTGTTGCTGTTAGCGCAGCTCCCGCTACGTCCGGGATTTCTTCCGTCCCCTCTTCTGCCGTCTTCACTACCGCTTTGCTTCGTTGGCTTCGCTGTTTGTCCACTCCTGCGCCCCCTTCTTCGTTGTCTTCTGCCTTTCAGGTCAGTAGAAGTGGTGGTGAAGAGGTGGGGAGTGGTGGTAGTGAGGTGAGAGGGGCTCCTTGGTCTTGCCAGAAGTGACCTTGGGGCCGTTTCTGGTCAAGGTTTCGACCAGAAACATATAAGTGGTCGCCCTAGTTTAGGACCACATAACATTTTCCAGCAGGGACGCTCCGGCACGGCCGGGCCAGCTACTTGCTGAAGCCGTTCCCTTCTGTTTCCTATGGGATTCAGACCGGGTCGGGACTTCTGGCTTATATTATATAAGTGGTCGCCCTAGTTTAGGACCACATTAAATGTCCGGCGGGGACGCCCCGGCACGGCCGGATAAGCTCCCTGCCGAAGCCTTCCCTTCTGTTTCCTGCGGGATTCAGACCGGGTCGGGCCTTCGGGCTAATGTCAAGCTTGGGTCACGTACAGCACTGCACGCAGTGTTACGTCCAGCTGCGACAAGGGGTGTGGCTTCCGGTTCGTCCGGTTTGTCCCTCATCTCCCCACTCCAGCCCTCATTGCTCTCCACTTCCGTTTGCGGTCGTGGGGCGGGGGCTCTAGTTTCCGGTACGGGGGGTACGGTACACCCGTCACCCTCTTCCTTTTCCGGTTTGGATTCTCCCCCTCATCCTCCTTTGTACTCCACTTCCGCTTGCGGTCGTGGGGCGGGGGATCTGGTTTCCGGTACGGGGGGTACGGTACACCCGTCACCCTCTTCCTTTTCCGGTTTGGATTCTCCTTCTCATCCTCCTTTGTACTCCACTTCCGCTTGCGGTCGTGGGGCGGGGGCTCCGGTTTCCGGATCGGGGGGTACGGTTTGCCCGTGGCCCCCTTCCGTTTCCGGTTTGGGTCAAGCTTACCCTGTTCACCCTTCGACCTCTGTCACTTCCGGTTTCGGTTGTGGGTCGGGGGTACTGGTTTCCGGTGCTGTTGGTTCGATTTTTTCGTTACCTTCCTCCGGTTTACATGCGAACGCCGCTTTGCCTTTGTACGCGCCGCCTTCTGGTGGGGATGGGGCACTCTTGGTTCCTCCTACCCTAGTTCCTGATTTCTCGGGTGCTGGGGCGTTCTATCCGGCCCTTAACCCTGAGGCTCTTTTTAGAGAGGCGGTTCAACACGCTGCGGCTTTTTGTCCTCAGGTGGTGGAGGAGGTTTCGGTGCCCCTACCACACCTCCATTCCTTCCTAGGCGGGACTCATGCTTCTGCCGAGTCTGATGAGGCTTGCCTTGTATTCAGGGAGTCTCCTAGTGTTAAACGTTTTGTGGATTGGGCCTTTTCTACGGCTAGAGGTCTTAAAGAGGGCGAGGCCCCTTCCTCTTCGTTTGAGGAAGTCCCTCGGTTCCCTAGAGCTTCCGCTGTGGGCTCTTTTTTGAGTTTGTCTTCATTGACCGGTGTTCCCGGGAGGTTCCTCTCTCGGTCTTTTCTTCCGAAGTCATCGCTCCCGGTTTCCCAGGATGATCTTGCTCTTTTGGGGGGCCTCAAGCCTTTGCCTCCTTCATCGATTCCTGTTCCAGTCGGTGGTCTGGCACAGATAGAGGAGGCTATTGTTAGGTCACTTGAGTATACTTCTCTCGCTGACGCACTTTCTGCTGCGCTGTCTTCTGCTTTTCTTTCTGGGCCCGTTTTCTGCGAGGAGGGTTCGTTGATTTCGGTGAGGTCCTTGTTGCAGGCCCTCTGTACCTCCATCGTTCTGGGTTGCGAATCGCAGGCTATTGCCTATGTCAACCTGCTTCTTGCGCGTCGTGACGCTTTTCTTCAGTCAGCGTCGTCTCCGTTGCCTCCGCTCTTGTCCTCCTCGCTTCGGGTGGGACCCTTGGTACCCGACTCTCTGTTTGGTCCTTATGTTCGCACAGCTGTTCGCGAGGAGTCGGACCGGTCCCAGTCGGTTGGTTTCGCCTTCTGGGCTCGAGACACCCCTTCGGCCCCGCCTTTCTTTCCTGACAGGTGTCGAGATCGCTCGGTCCGTGGTCTCTCTCCTCGGGGTGGGCCGTGTGGTACTTCCTCTTCCCGTGGCAGGGTTGAGGTAGGCCGTGGGCGTTTACGCAGTGGCGCGTTTTCCACCAGTCCTATCCCTGCCTGTCCACCCCTAGGTGTTCTACCCCTCCGGGCAGGTGGCTTGGCTCGTCAGTTTCATGCTTGGCTCGGCCTCCCCTCTGCTAGCAGTTGGGTTCTAGAGGTGATTCGGTCGGGGTTCAAACTTCAGTGGGGTTCCTCTCGGCCCCCGCTTCGTCGCTCCCCGCCTTTGTTTCGCCCCCTGTCTCCTCCTGAGGCTCAGGCGATTCTCGATGCGGAGGTCATAGCCCTTCTCCAGAAGGGCGCTATAGAGGAGGTCCTTTGCCCTCACTCCCCGGGGTTTTACGGCCGCCTCTTCGTTGTCCCGAAGGCATCTGGCGGTTGGCGCCCGGTGCTCGATCTTTCCTCGTTGAACAAGTTTCTTCGCCGCATTCGTTTCCGCATGGAAACTCCCGCTGCGGTGCGTATGTCTCTGCGCCCGGGGGATTGGGCTACCTCTATCGATCTTTCTGACGCCTATTTCCATGTGTCTATTCATCCTCTTCACAGGCGTTGGATGCGTTTTGTCTGGAGAGATCGGGTTTTTCATTTCAAAGCCCTTCCCTTTGGTTTGTCTCTCAGTCCTTGGGTTTTCACAAGGATTGTCAAAGAACTTGCTGCCGTAGTCCGCGGACTCGGGGTGCGGTTCTCTGCTTATCTTGATGACTGGTTGGTCAAGGCTAGTTCTCACGATCTCTGTCTTGTGCACACCAGGCTCGTTCTCCTTTGGGCTCGGCGCTTGGGGTTCTCTATGAACCCTCTCAAGTCTGAGTTGTCTCCTTCTCAGGTTTTCAACTACCTGGGAATGTCGTTCGACACTCGCGATTGGTCGGTCCGCCCTTTGGCTCGTCGGGTGCAGAAGCTTCAGTCCCTTCTGCTACTTTTGGAGAGTCAGGATTTCGTGTCAGCCAGATTTATTGCCTCTCTTTTGGGGTCGTTTGAGTCTATGGTTCCTCTGGTTCCCCTCGCGGGAGTTCGCAAGCGGCCGATTCAACGTTGGCTTTCTTCCCGTTGGAGTCAGTCCAGCGATTCCTGGGACGCTCTTTTTCCGGTCACGGCGGACCTTCGCGCTTCTCTGCTTCCTTGGCGGAATGTTGAGTGGCTTTCTTCGGGGGTGCCTATCTCCCCTCCGCTTCCGGTGGCCGAAATCTTCACGGATGCGTCTTTGGTCGGTTGGGGTGCGCATACTGGCAGCCTTTCAGCCCACGGTTTTTGTCTTGGCATATCAGTCGCCTGGAGATGGAAGCTGTTTGCCTGGCTCTTCATCGTTTTCTTCCCTCCCTGCCTCGGGGCCTCTTGCTCGTTCGCTCCGACAGTACCACTGTGGTTTCTCTCATCAACCACTTCGGGGGTACCCATTCCCCTGCTCTCTCCATGATGGTGGAGAGCCTCCTTTTGTGGTTAGCTGATTTCGGTTGTACGCTTGTGGCCAAGCATGTCAGCGGCTCCGTCAATGTCTTGGCCGATCTTCTGAGTCGCCCTCATTGTGTGGTCCACACGGAATGGACGCTGTCCCACTCTGTTCTTCAACCAGTTTGGGCGGCGTGGTTTAAACCTCTGATTGATCTTTTTGCCACTCGTTACTCTTCCAGGCTACCCCTGTTTGTGTCGCCGGTCACAGATTGCCTGGCTTGGGCGGTGAACGCGTTGTCCATTTCTTGGGAGGGGTTGGAGGCTTATGCCTTCCCTCCATTCCCCCTCCTTCCGCGGGTTCTGCTGAAGAGGAGTCCCCTTCTCTCATTCTCGTGGCTCCCTTTTGGCCAGCTCAGCCCTGGTTCCCCGATCTCCTTTGCCTTTCCCAGGGGCGGTGCATTCCTCTCGCTCTCGGGGCACGATCGCTTCTGCAGCCTCGATCCGGGATTCCACACGGCAATCCAAGCGTTCTCCGTCTTCACGCTTGGCTGTTGTCCGGCCTTCTATAGGGGCTTTCTGGGCTTCAGGAGACCTCGGCCGGTTCCAGCTTGCTTCCTGTTTCTGTCCTGCCATACTCGAGAGGATGGCTTCTTGGAATCGGTTCTGTGGTCATGGCCCTACAGTCCCGGTCCTCTTCTCCAGCCTGTTCACGGTAAGTTTGTTTCAGATAAAGTTGCTTCCCTCCGTCCTTTTCGTGCTAATCTGCACTTGTTGAGTCATGGTACAGTATGTGTAATTAATATTAAAATTTTATCTCTAAATTTATTATTAATAAGCATACTTACCATGACTCAATTTAATGATGTCCCTCCCACCTCCCCGCAGTTCCAAATAAGAAATGAGGTGTGCTGTCCTTTGCCGTGAGCGCTTAGACGCGTATTGTGGCACGTGGGGCACGGGACGGTTTGGTGCAGGGGAAGCAACTCTATGTTGGATTTGTTTTTGCCAGCTTCCGCTAAAAGGGCACTATCACCTAGCAACGCCAAAACATTGCACTTGTTGAGTCATGGTAAGTATGCTTATTAATAATAAATTTAGAGATAAAATTTTAATTTTAACCTAGAATAGAATTAAAAACTAGAATAGACTCTAAACCTAGAATAGAAATTTAACCTCGAATAGAAATTAACTCTAGAATAGAATTTAAATCTAGAATAGATTTTAAATCTAGAAGAGAATCTAAACATAGAATAAATTTTAAACGAGAATAGATTTTAAATGTACAATAAAATTTTAACTTTACACTTTTTAGTCGCTACCGATGTCCACAGCACCGCACAGGAAGGACAGCCAGCCCAGGACCGACCACCGCGGACGCTGAAGAGGAGACAGGGAGGGAGGGAGGAAGGGGAAAGGGTGGGGTGCGTGAGAGTGAGTCATCAATGTTTTGATTTCGCGTAGAGTAGGTGCACCTACTTTGATATCTATACATTGATGTGGCAATGAATGAGGGAGTGAATACTTTGTTATGCTATATGCACCCACTAATGCTCTGTTCTAAGTTCCAGCACCACCAACGGGGCCGACTGAGGGCCAAGCCAAGGACGCACTGATGGAGCTGAGAGCCAAGCCAAGGACGTCACCATCGGACCGACGGAGCTTAGGGCCTAGCCAAGGACGTCAACACCGTGGGACTATGGGGGAATAGAACCAAGGAGTGGAGACGCCAGTCAGAGAGGAGTGAGTGTGTGAATTTTTTTTTTATAACATTTTCTTCTCTCTCTCTTTCTCTCTCTCTCTCTCTCTCTCTCTGTGTGTGTCCTTCGTTCTATTCTCTTCACCTTAGCCTCCCTTTATTTTCGCTGAGTAGCCTCCCTTTATCTTCGCTGAGAGGGAAAAAACCAATCAATATTCAAAGTACATGTTGTTCATCAGAGTGTGGTACTAATATATTATGTATTCGTCATTCACCAAAGTGATTTAGACATTGATACACAAATAACTATAAAACATACTTTCTTTATACAATAGTTATTTTGAAAATACATAACGGATGAATAAATACAACTTTTTGTGAGTTGTAGTATCTTAATGTTTTTCTTTTACATTTTTAGTAAAAAGTCAGTCATTGCAGTTAAATGGAATGAGCAGTAAAAAATAACACTTCCATAAGCAAGAAATAATTTATCTAAATTTTGTTCTTAATGAATTTAACTAATAAATTTAAGAACAAAATTTTTTATGCTAACAACAGGTCTTGAAAATCCAACATTTAGCTAATTTGGGGTGAATAGTTATATTTTCGTAAAAACGAGTTATTCTATTCTGTTAATTGCTCCCTTAGTTGATATATTCAAAGCACATTTTTTGCCTCTCGTTCTGCACAGTCAAAAACCAGACTGTGATGTATTCTTCTTCTTCTTCTTCTCTCAATGACAATTTAAATTTTATGAGTTTGTGTTTTTTTCAATTTGGTTTCAGATTAGGACAATTCTTTTTCTTCTCTTTTTTTCTTTTTCATCATCTACTTCTTTATTCTTTTTTCTAATTCTTTCTTCTTCTCTCTTTTTCTTCTCTCTTCTTCTTCTTTCAATCATCATTTTAATGCTTGTAATGTTGTTTTTTTTCCTTTTCTTATGCACTCTACCTAACATGGGTTTAGAAGCCGATGTGAACGATTTATTCATGTAATATGCGTCCGGAAGGATATTGTTGACTTTAATAGCTATGATGACGATGATGATGACGACGACGATGATGATGATGATGATTAACCGCTGGCAGTATCGTCAGGTTCTCGGACATCGTCGCTATAGTTCTCTTCTTCACCACCCCCATTCCCTCCACTCTTCACTTACACTACACACTTTAACTTGTCAATTCATTTGAGAATGTTCCTGAGCGCTTGACTTCTAACATTACACTTCAGAATAATAAATTGCACACACCGCATAAAACGAACGTGCATTGTTTATTTTGTCCATACTATTTAGTGTAAAAAAAACCTTGGGACAACGATACCAATTTGCTTTCTTTATGTGCACGGTTTACCATAGAGCAGCATCAACAGGACACAAGACGGCATTTAAACGGTCGAACTACAAGACAAGCACCGCCGAGGACTACCGTCAGCAGGACTAGAGGATCCGTTCTTCGACAGTTAAGTGCCTTTTGTACGAGTGCATGTGGTTTTTTTAGGAGGCGAGTACTGTCATAACATCGTGTATGTATGCATGTGGTTCTGAGGGGGCGAGTACTGTAATAACATCGTTATGTCTGGTATGCGTGCATGTGAACAGAAGTTTAACCTAGAATAAAAATTAAATTTATTTTAAAAATACTAGAATACAATCTAAACATAGAATAAATCTTTAACTAGAAAAGAATTTAAATCTACAATAAAATTTTAACCTAGAATAGAATTTAAACTAGAATAGAATTTAAACTAGAATAGAATTTAAATCTAGAATAGAAGTTTAACCTAGAATAGAATTTAAAACTAGAATAGACTCTAAACCTAGAATAGAAATTTAACCTAGAATAGAAATTAACTCTAGAATAGAATTTAAATCTAGAATAGATTTTAAATCTAGAAGAGAATCTAAACATAGAATAAATTTTAAACTAGAATAGATTTTAAATGTACAATAAAATTTTAACTTTACACTTTTTAGTAGCTACCGATGTCCACAGCACCGCACAGGAAGGACAGCCAGCCCAGGACCGACCACCGCGGACGCTGAAGAGGGGACGGGGAGGGACGGAGGAAGGGGAAAGGGTGGGGTGCGTGAGAGTGAGTCATCAATGTTTTGATTTCGCGTAGAGTAGGTGCACCTACTTTGATATCTATACATTGATGTGGCAATGAATGAGGGAGTGAATACTTTGTTATGCTATATGCACCCACTAATGCTCTGTTCTAAGTTCCAGCACCACCAACGGGGCCGACTGAGGGCCAAGCCAAGGACACACTGACGGAGCTGAGAGCCAAGCCAAGGACGTCACCATCGGACCGACGGAGCTTAGGGCCTAGCCAAGGACGTCAACACCGTGGGACTATGGGGGAAGAGAACCAAGGAGAGGAGACGCCAGTCAGAGAGAGAGGAGTGAGTGTTTGAATTTTTTTTTATAACATTTTCTTCTCTCTCTCTCTCTCTCTCTCTCTCTCTGTCCTTCGTTCTATTCTCTTCACCTTAGCCTCCCTTTATCTTCGCTGAGTAGCCTCCCTTTATCTTTGCTGAGAGGGAAAAAACCCATCAATATTCAAAGTACATGTTGTTCATCAGAGTGTGGTACTAATATATTATGTATTCGTCATTCACCAAAGTGATTAAGACATTGACACATAAATAACTATAAAACAAACTTTCTTTATACAATAGTTATTTTGAAAATACATAACGGATGAATAAATACAACTTTTTGTGAGTTGTAGTATCTTAATGTTTTTCTTTTAAATTTTTAGTAAAAAGTCAGTCATTGCAGTTAAAAGGAATGAGCAGTAAAAAATAACACTTTCATAAGCAAGAAATAATTTATCTAAATTTTGTTCTTAATGAATTTAACTAATAAATTTAAGAATAAAATTTTGTATGCTAACAACAGGTCTTGAAAATCCAACATTTAGCTAATTTGGGGTGAATAGTTATATTTTCGTAAAACCGAGTTATTCTATTCTGTTAATTGCTCCCTTAGTTGATATATTCAAAGCACATTTTTTGCCTCTCGTTCTGCACAGTCAAAAACCAGACTGTGATGTATTCTTCTTCTTCTTCTTCTTCTTCTTCTTCTTCTCGCAATGACAATTTAAATTTTATGAGTTTGTGTTTTTTTCAATTTGGTTTCAGATTATGACAATTCTTTTTCTTCTTCTCTTTTTCTTTTTCATTATCTACTTCTTTCTTCATTTTTTCTAATTCTTTCTTCTTCTCTCTTCTTCTTTCAATCATCATTTTAATGCTTGTAATGTTGTTTTTTCCTTTTCTTATGCACTCTACCTAACATGGGTTTAGAGGCCAATGTGAACGATTTATTCATGTAATATGCATCCGGAAGGATATTGTTGACTTTAATGGCTATGATGACGATGACGATGACCACGATGACGACGATGACAATGATGATGATGATAATGATGATGATGATGATGATGATTAACCGCTGGCAGTATTGTCAGGTTCTCGGACATCGTCGCTATAGTTCTCTTCTTCCCCACCCCCATTCCCTCCACTCTTCACACACTTTAACTTGTCAATTCATTTGAGAATGTTCCTGAGCGCTTGACTTCTAACATTACACTTTAGAATAATAAATTGCACACACCGCATAAAACGAACGTGCATTGTTTATTTTGTCCATACTATTTAGTGTAAAAAAAAACTTGGGACAACGATACCAATTTGCTTTCTTTATGCGCACGGTTTACCATAGACCAGCATCAACAGGACACAAGACGGCATTTCAACGGTCAAACTACAAGACAAGCACCGCCGAGGACTACCATCGGCAGGACTAGAGGATCCGTTCTTCGACAGTTAAGTGCCTTTTGTACGTGTGCATGTGGTTTTGAGGAGGCGAGTACTGTCATAACATCGTGTATGTATACATGTGGTTCTGAGGGGGTGAGTACTGTAATAACATCGTTATGTCTGGTATGCGTGCGTGTGAACAGAAGTTTAACCTAGAATAAAAATTAAATTTATTTTAAAAATACTAGAATACAATCTAAACATAGAATAAATCTTAAACTAGAAAAGAATTTAAATCTACAATAAAATTTTAACCTAGAATAGAATTTAAACTAGAATAGAATTTAAATCTAGAATAGAAGTTTAACCTAGAATAGAATTAAAAACTAGAATAGACTCTAAACCTAGAATAGAAATTTAACCTCGAATAGAAATTAACTCTAGAATAGAATTTAAATCTAGAATAGATTTTAAATCTAGAAGAGAATCTAAACATAGAATAAATTTTAAACTAGAATAGATTTTAAATTTTCAATAAAATTTTAACTTTACACTTTTTAGTCGCTACCGATGTCCACAGCACCGCACAGGAAGGACAGCCAGCCCAGGACCGACCACCGCGGACGCTAAAGAGGAGACGGGGAGGGAGGGAGGAATGGGAAAGGGTGGGGTGCGTGAGAGTGAGTCATCAATGTTTTGATTTCGCGTAGAGTAGGTGCACCTACTTTGATATCTATACATTGATGTGGCAATGAATGAGGGAGTGAATACTTTGTTATGCTATATGCACCCACTAATGCTCTGTTCTAAGTTCCAGCACCACCAACGGGGCCGACTGAGGGCCAAGCCAAGGATGCACTGATGGAGCTGAGAGCCAAGCCAAGGACGTCACCATCCGACCGACGGAGCTTAGGGCCTAGCCAAGGACGTCAACACCGTGGGACTATGGGGGAATAGAACCAAGGAGTGGAGACGCCAGTCAGAGAGAGAGGAGTGAGTGTTTGAATTTTTTTTTTATAACATTTTCTTCTCTCTCTCTCTCTCTCTCTGTGTCCTTCGTTCTATTCTCTTCACCTTAGCGTCCCTTTATTTTCGCTGAGTAGCCTCCCTTTATCTTCGCTGAGAGGGAAAAAAACAATCAATATTCAAAGTACATGTTGTTCATCAGAGTGTGGTACTAATATCTTATGTATTCGTCATTCACCAAAGTGATTTAGACATTGATACACAAATAACTATAAAACATACTTTCTTTATACAATAGTTATTTTGAAAATACATAACGGATGAATAAATACAACTTTTTGTGAGTTGTAGTATCTTAATGTTTTTCTTTTAAATTTTTAGTAAAAAGTCAGTCATTGCAGTTAAAAGGAATAGTAAAAAATAACACTTCCATAAGCAAGAAATAATTTATCTAAATTTTGTTCTTAATGAATTTAACTAATAAATTTAAGAACAAAATTTTTTATGCTAACAACAGGTCTTGAAAATCCAACATTTAGCTAATTTGGGGTCAATAGTTATATTTTCGTTAAACCGAGTTATTCTATTCTGTTAATTGCTCCCTTAGTTGATATATTCAAAGCACATTTTTTGCCTCTCGTTCTGCACAGTCAAAAACCAGACTGTGATGTATTCTTCTTCTTCTTCTTCTTCTTCTTCTTCTTCTTCTTCTTCTTCTTCTTCTCGCAATGACAATTTAAATTTTATGAGTTTGTGTTTTTTTCAATTTGGTTTCAGATTATGACAATTCTTTTTCTTCTTCTCTTTTTCTTTTTCATTATCTACTTCTTTCTTCTTTTTTTCTAATTCTTTCTTCTTCTTCTCTCTTCTTCTTCTCTCTTCTTCTTCTTTCAATCATTTTAATGCTTGTAATGTTTTTTCCTTTTCTTATGCAGTCTACCTAGCATGTGTTTAGAGGCCTATGTGAACGATTTATTCATGTAATATGCGTCCGGAAGGATATTGTTGACTTTAATGACAACGATGACGATGACCACGATGACGACCATGACGATGATGATGATGATGATGATGATGATGATGATGATGATTAACCGCTGGCAGTATCGTCAGGTTCTCGGACATCGTCGCTATAGTTCTCTTCTTCCCCACCCTCATTCCCTCCATTCTTCACACACTTTAACTTGTCAATTCATTTGAGAATGTTCCTGAGCGCTTGACTTCTAACATTACACTTTAGAATAATAAATTGCACACACCGCATAAAACGAACGTGCATTGTTTATTTTGTCCATACTATTTAGTGTAAAAAAAACCTTGGGACAACGATACCAATTTGCTTTCTTTATGCGCATGGTTTACCATAGACCAGCATCAACAGGACGCAAGACGGCATTTCAACGGTCGAACTACAAGACAAGCACCGCCGAGGACTACCATCGGCAGGACTAGAGGATCCGTTCTTTGACAGTTAAGTGCCTTTTGTACGTGTGCATGTGGTTTTGAGGAGGCGAGTACTGTCATAACATTGTGTATGTATGCATGTGGTTCTGAGGGGGCGAATACTGTAATAACATCGTTATGTCTGGTATGCGTGCGTGTTAACAGAAGTTTAACCTAGAAAAACAATTAAATTTATTTTAAAAATACTAGAATACAATCTAAACATAGAATAAATCTTAAACTAGAAAAGAATTTAAATCTACAATAAAATTTTAACCTAGAATAGAATTTAAACTAGAATAGAATTTAAATCTAGAATAGAAGTTTAACCTAGAATAGAATTAAAAACTAGAATAGACTCTAAACCTAGAATAGAAATTTAACCTCGAATAGAAATTAACTCTAGAATAGAATTTAAATCTAGAATAGATTTTAAATCTAGAAGAGAATCTAAACATAGAATAAATTTTAACTAGAATAGATTTTAAATGTACAATAAAATTTTAACTTTACACTTTTTAGTCGCTACCGATGTCCACAGCACCGCACAGGAAGGACAGCCAGCCCAGGACTGACCACCGCGGATGCTGAAGAGGAGACGGGGAGGGAGGGAGGAAGGGGAAAGGGTGGGGTGCGTGAGAGTGAGTCATCAATGTTTTGATTTCGCGTAGAGTAGGTGCACCTACTTTGATATCTATACATTGATGTGGCAATGAATGAGGGAGTGAATACTTTGTTATGCTATATGCACCCACTAATGCTCTGTTCTAAGTTCCAGCACCACCAACGGGGCCGACTGAGGGCCAAGCCAAGGACGCACTGATGGAGCTGAGAGCCAAGCCAAGGACGTCACCATCGGACTGACGGAGCTTAGGGCCTAGCCAAGGACGTCAACACCGTGGGACTATGGGGGAATAGAACCAAGGAGTGGAGACGCCAGTCAGAGAGGAGTGAGTGTTTGAATTTTTTTTTTATAACATTTTCTTCTCTCTCTCTTTCTCTCTCTCTCTCTCTCTCTCTCTGTGTGTGTGCCTTCGTTCTATTCTCTTCACCTTAGCCTCCCTTTATTTTCGCTGAGTAGCCTCCCTTTATCTTCGCTGAGAGGGGAAAAAACCAACCAATATTCAAAGTACATGTTGTTCATCAGAGTGTGGTACTAATATATTATGTATTCATCATTCACCAAAGTGATTTAGACATTGATACACAAATAACTATAAAACATACTTTCTTTATACAATAGTTATTTTGAAAATACATAACGGATGAATAAATACAACTTTTTGTGAGTTGTAGTATCTTAATGTTTTTCTTTTACATTTTTAGTAAAAAGTCAGTCATTGCAGTTAAAAGGAATGAGCAGTAAAAAATAACACTTCCATAAGCAAGAAATAATTTATCTAAATTTTGTTCTTAATGAATTTAACTAATAAATTTAAGAACAAAATTTTGTATGCTAACAACAGGTCTTGAAAAGAAAATCCAACATTTAGCTAATTTGGGGTGAATAGTTATATTTTCGTAAAACCGAGTTATTCTATTCTGTTAATTGCTCCCTTAGTTGATATATTCAAAGCACATTTTTTGCCTCTCGTTCTGCACAGTCAAAAACCAGACTGTGATGTATTCTTCTTCTTCTTCTTCTTCTCTCAATGACAATTTAAATTTTATGAGTTTGTGTTTTTTTCAATTTGGTTTCAGATTAGGACAATTCTTTTTCTTCTCTTTTTCGCTTTTTCATCATCTACTTCTTTATTCTTTTTTCTAATTCTTTCTTTTTCTCTCTTCTTCTTCTCTCTTCTTCTTCTTTCAATCATCATTTTAATGCTTGTAATGTTGTTTTTTTTCCTTTTCTTATGCACTCTACCTAACATGGGTTTAGAAGCTGATGTGAACGATTTATTCATGTAATATGCGTCCGGAAGGATATTGTTGACTTTAATGGCTATGATGACGATGATGATGACGACGACGATGATGATGATGATGATTAACCGCTGGCAGTATCGTCAGGTTCTCGGACATCGTCGCTATAGTTCTCTTCTTCACCACCCCCATTCCCTCCACTCTTCACTTACACACTTTAACTTGTCAATTCATTTGAGAATGTTCCTGAGCGCTTGACTTCTAACATTACACTTCAGAATAATAAATTGCACACACCGCATAAAACGAACGTGCATTGTTTATTTTGTCCATACTATTTAGTGTAAAAAAAACCTTGGGACAACGATACCAATTTGCTTTCTTTATGTGCACGGTTTACCATAGAGCAGCATCAACAGGACACAAGACGGCATTTAAACGGTCGAACTACAAGACAAGCACCGCCGAGGACTACCGTCAGCAGGACTAGAGGATCCGTTCTTCGACAGTTAAGTGCCTTTTGTATGTGTGCATGTGGTTTTTTTAGGAGGCGAGTACTGTCATAACATCGTGTATGTATGCATGTGGTTCTGAGGGGGCGAGTACTGTAATAACATCGTTATGTCTGGTATGCGTGCATGTGAACAGAAGTTTAACCTAGAATAAAAATTAAATTTATTTTAAAAATACTAGAATACAATCTAAACATAGAATAAATCTTAAGCTAGAAAAGAATTTAAATCTACAATAAAAGTTTAACCTAGAATAGAATTTAAACTAGAATAGAATTTAAACTAGAATAGAATTGAAATCTAGATTAGAAGTTTAACCTAGAATAGAATTTTAAACTAGAATAGACT
The DNA here is from genome assembly GCA_036898135.1 of Oncomelania hupensis. Classification (NCBI taxonomy): domain Eukaryota; kingdom Metazoa; phylum Mollusca; class Gastropoda; order Littorinimorpha; family Pomatiopsidae; genus Oncomelania; species Oncomelania hupensis. The sequence continues at coordinate 59,060,996 of CM072525.1, read as the reverse complement.
CTAAACCTAGAATAGAAATTTAACCTAGAATAGAAATTAACTCTAGAATAGAATTTAAATCTAGAATAGATTTTAAATCTAGAAGAGAATCTAAACATAGAATAAATTTTAAACTAGAATAGATTTTAAATGTACAATAAAATTTTAACTTTACACTTTTTAGTAGCTACCGATGTCCACAGCACCGCACAGGAAGGACAGCCAGCCCAGGACCGACCACCGCGGACGCTGAAGAGGAGACGGGGAGGAAGGGGAAAGGGTGGGGTGCGTGAGAGTGAGTCATCAATGTTTTGATTTCGCGTAGAGTAGGTGCACCTACTTTGATATCTATACATTGATGTGGCAATGAATGAGGGAGTGAATACTTTGTTATGCTATATGCACCCACTAATGCTCTGTTCTAAGTTCCAGCACCACCAACGGGGCCGACTGAGGGCCAAGCCAAGGACACACTGACGGAGCTGAGAGCCAAGCCAAGGACGTCACCATCGGACCGACGGAGCTTAGGGCCTAGCCAAGGACGTCAACACGGGGGGGGGGGGGGACTATGGGGGAAGAGAACCAAGGAGAGGAGACGCCAGTCAGAGAGAGAGGAGTGAGTGTTTGAATTTTTTTTATAACATTTTCTTCTCTCTCTCTCTCTCTCTCTCTGTCCTTCGTTCTATTCTCTTAACCTTAGCCTCCCTTTATCTTCGCTGAGTAGCCTCCCTTTATCTTTGCTGAGAGGGAAAAAACCCATCAATATTCAAAGTACATGTTGTTCATCAGAGTGTGGTACTAATATATTATGTATTCGTCATTCACCAAAGTGATTTAGACATTGACACACAAATAACTATAAAACAAACTTTCTTTATACAATAGTTATTTTGAAAATACACAACGGATGAATAAATACAACTTTTTGTGAGTTGTAGTATCCTAATGTTTTTCTTTTAAATTTTTAGTAAAAAGTCAGTCATTGCAGTTAAAAGGAATGAGCAGTAAAAAATAACACTTCCATAAGCAAGAAATAATTTATCTAAATTTTGTTCTTAATGAATTTAACTAATAAATTTAAGAATAAAATTTTGTATGCTAACAACAGGTCTTGAAAATCCAACATTTAGCTAATTTGGGGTGAATAGTTATATTTTCGTAAAACCGAGTTATTCTATTCTGTTAATTGCTCCCTTAGTTGATATATTCAAAGCACATTTTTTGCCTCTCGTTCTGCACAGTCAAAAACCAGACTGTGATGTCTTCTTCTCTTCTTCTTCTCGCAATGACAATTTAAATTTTATGAGTTTGTGTTTTTTTTCAATTTGGTTTCAGATTATGACAATTCTTTTTCTTCTTCTCTTTTTCTTTTTCATTATTTACTTCTTTCTTCTTTTTTTCTAATTCTTCTTCTTCTCTCTTCTTCTTCTCTCTTCTTCTTCTTTCAATCATTTTAATGCTTGTAATGTTGTTTTTTCCTTTTCTTATGCACTCTACCTAACATGGGTTTAGAAGCCGATGTGAACGATTTATTCATGTAATATGCGTCCGGAAGGATATTGTTGACTTTAATGACAACGATGACGATGACCACGACGACGACCATGACGATGATGATAATGATGATGACGATGATGATTAACCGCTGGCAGTATCGTCAGGTTCTCGGACATCGTCGCTATAGTTCTCTTCTTCCCCACCCTCATTCCCTCCATTCTTCACACACTTTAACTTGTCAATTCATTTGAGAATGTTCCTGAGCGCTTGACTTCTAACATTACACTTTAGAATAATAAATTGCACACACCGCATAAAACGAACGTGCATTGTTTATTTTGTCCATACTATTTAGTGTAAAAAAAACCTTGGGACAACGATACCAATTTGCTTTCTTTATGCGCACGGTTTACCATAGACCAGCATCAACAGGACACAAGACGGCATTTCAACGGTCAAACTACAAGACAAGCACCGCCGAGGACTACCATCGGCAGGACTAGAGGATCCGTTCTTCGACAGTTAAGTGCCTTTTGTACATGTGCATGTGGTTTTGAGGAGGCGAGTACTGTCATAACATCGTGTATGTATGCATGTGGTTCTGAGGGGGCGAGTACTGTAATAACATCGTTATGTCTGGTATGCGTGCGTGTTATCAGAAGTTTAACCTAGAAAAAAAAAATAAATTTATTTTAAAAATTCTAGAATACAATCTAAACATAGAATAAATCTTAAACTAGAAAAGAATTTAAATCTACAATAAAATTTAATTTTAACCTAGAATAGAATTTAAACTAGAATAGAATTTAAATCTAGAATAGAAGTTTAACCTAGAATAGAATTTAAAACTAGAATAGACTCTAAACCTAGAATAGAAATTTAACCTAGAATAGAAATTAACTCTAGAATAGAATTTAAATCTAGAATAGATTTTAAATCTAGAAGAGAATCTAAACATAGAATAAATTTTAAACTAGAATAGATTTTAAATGTACAATAAAATTTTAACTTTACACTTTTTAGTAGCTACCGATGTCCACAGCACCGCACAGGAAGGACAGCCAGCCCAGGACCGACCACTGAGGACGCTGAAGAGGAGACGGGGAGGGAGGGAGGAAGGGGAAAGGGTGGGGTGCGTGAGAGTGAGTCATCAATGTTTTGATTTCGAGTAGAGTAGGTGCACCTACTTTGATATCTATACATTGATGTGGCAATGAATGAGGGAGTGAATACTTTGTTATGCTATATGCACCCACTAATGCTCTGTTCTAAGTTCCAGCACCACCAACGGGGCCGACTGAGGGCCAAGCCAAGGACGCACTGACGGAGCTGAGAGCCAAGCCAAGGACGTCACCATCGGACCGACGGAGCTTAGGGCCTAGCCAAGGACGTCAACACCGTGGGACTATGGGGGAATAGAACCAAGGAGTGGAGACGCCAGTCAGAGAGAGAGGAGTGAGTGTTTGAATTTTTTTTAATAACATTTTCTTCTCTCTCTCTCTCTCTCTCTCTCTCTCTTTCTCTCTCTCTCTGTCCTTCGTTCTATTCTCTTCACCTTAGCCTCCCTTTATTTTCGCTGAGTAGCCTCCCTTTATCTTCGCTGAGAGGGAAAAAACCAATCAATATTCAAAGTACATGTTGTTCATCAGAGTGTGGTACTAATATATTATGTATTCGTCATTCACCAAAGTGATTTAGACATTGACACACAAATAACTATAAAACATACTTTCTTTATACAATAGTTATTTTGAAAATACATAACGGATGAATAAATACAACTTTTTGTGAGTTGTAGTATCTTAATGTTTTTCTTTTAAATTTTTAGTAAAAAGTCAGTCATTGCAGTTAAAAGGAATGAGCAGTAAAAAATAACACTTCCATAAGCAAGAAATAATGTATCTAAATTTTGTTCTTAATGAATTTAACTAATAAATTTAAGAATAAAATTTTTTATAGTAGTAGTAGTAGTAGTAAAACAGATGTAGCCTCTTCTTTCTTCGTCCCATTCTTTTATATTTTTTACAATGGTCTGCCTTATGCAATTCTTCTCTCTTTCTTCTTCTGTAAAATAATCTATTTTTTGGAATTGCATCCAACTGGTTTTCTTCTTTTTTAGCACTCTTTTAAAGACTTGAAGGTCATTTGTCTTACATTCTATATGAAAGAGAATTTCCTAATATTTGTGTTTACATTTCTACAAAGATTTTGCTTCAGATAAGACGTGTCGTATTACTATGAGATGATCAAAAAAGTCATTCCATTCTAAGTCATCAATTTATTATAATTTTGAATACTTGTATTAGGTCACTCGTAACTTCTTACCAGACTGAATGTAAATTGCACACACCGCATAAAAGTCGCTCTTGTATTTTTCTACATTTATAAAGTAACTTTGTTGCCCGATAATTTGAACTTTCTTTATGCAATAGACGGTTTACCATAGGATAGCATACAGAATGCATATTCCAGATGGGGTCACCAACCTTATACAACATACAAAATGACATGCTAAAATTTGAAAGTTCTTTTAAGTTAGTCCTTCATTGTATTTGCTTTGGTTTTTGCTGTTCTGATATCGTGTCAACATTTAAGGACATATAAAAGTTACTCCAAGGTCTTTTTCTTCTTCACATGATTGTAACAGTTTGTTCTAAAGTTAACAATCTTATACTCATAGGATTTCTTAGACCACATGCAAAACCTTACATTTTTCAGAATGTTAAAAAATAAATTTAAATTCAGTCCATTTTTGAGTTTAACCTAGATCCTGTTGTAAAAGTTAGAATTATAATAGATGTATATCTTTTAACCTAGAATAATTTAAAACTAGAATACCATCTAGAATAGAATTTAATAAAAATAGAATAAAACTAAGAATAGAATTTAACAATAATTTATCAGACAGAGATCTACTTTAAAAGTTTGAATTCTATCTGAATAGAAATTCCCTAATCCAAGACACAAATTTCCATTAATACCGTAAGCACTTAAAAGGCGTTCATGGGTACAGTATCAAATGCTTTACGGAAGTCTAAATAAATAAGTCCAGGGTTCTGCTGTCCATGTATAAGAATATCCTCATAACTTGAAGTAGCTGTGTAAAGAGTGATCTTTTTTTTTTTCTAAAACCATGCTGACATTTCGCATACAAGTTATTTCAGTAAAGAAATTAAACTAATTCGTCTCTAATTAGTGCCTAAAATTTACAAGTATACATGTAAGACTAACAAGGAAGATAGCCTGGGTCAGGGAGCGTGTTTGAATTTTTTAAATTCGTCTTCTCTCTTCCTCCTTCTCTGACGTCTCTAGTGATAAATTAAACAAATTACAAAGTGGTACAGCCAATTCATTGTAATTCTTTTAAGTGAAGAATTGGTTCCCTGACTTTGTTCTATTACTAATTTTGTTTTAACTGCCGCAGGAGTAATTTAATATCAGCTATGAAATACATTTGATTTACTACATTTAAGATTTGGAATATTGTCATATCCTCTATACATACACTTGCAAAAAAATTATTCAATGTTTCTGTTTTGAATCTGAAAGCAAAATAATCATTTTTAAGCGCATTTACACCAAATTACTTCTCGTCTGTTTAACGTACTTCAAAATTGTTTATTTGCTTTTACAATCATGTGAATTTTCATCTCAAATTCCTTTTTAAGCATTTTTTTAATTATTCTGTTGCACTGATTTCTTACTTAATTTATATTTTTTATAATCTAAACAAGTTTGCTCTGTAAAATCTCTTATACGTTTATGTTTTTTCTTTATCTTTCGAAGAACCTTAAATTCATCCAGATGTTTTTTTTTCTGACTAGCACATTTTATTTTTTTTCTTCCATCACAATATTCTTCTATTTTATTCCAATACCCTCCACATTATCCTCCTGTTTTCTCAGCAACATATTTTTTTTTTCTTCTTTACTCAAATTAATTTGTACTTATTAATTGGCAATTCTTACCTTTTTAGTTCAAATCATGTAATGATCGCTTTTACCAAGGGGAGCTCTATGTATTTACATGATATTAAAGATCATTTTCTTATCATCTAGTGTTGACTTTTGTCCTTCTCTATGCTAGTTTTGACTTTCTCATAAGATATCATTCCTGATACATTCAATTCAATTGTTTTATCTCCACACCATTCACATCCCATCTTACATTTAAAGTTAAAATCACCAGTAATAACGACCTTTGTCGAATTTTGTATACTATTCTATGTAATTCAAAAAAATTCGTCATTATCGCTGATGATGGGGGTTTCTATATCACAACCTATAGTACCTTTCTCCTTTCCACCAACAAATGTTCCCAAACACACCATCAAGGACTTCGTATTTCAGCAAACAGAATCTTTAGCATTAAGTTTTTTGTATGTGCAACACCTCTTTTAGGGTCTTTATTCATGAACAGTCATAGTTTGGAACCTCATATTCTGAAGGGAACATAAAACTGTTTTTTAGCCTTATTTCTGTAATCCCGATAAACAGGTTTTAGTTCTAGAGATAATAATTACTTTTTTTATTCATAAATATTACTGTACAAAAAATTTAGAATGATTAAAACTATTTAAATCTACAATAGTATTTTAAATCTTTTAGCTAGAATTTTCTAGAATCAATTTAAACTAGAATAGAATTTAAACTCTATAGAATAAGATAGTTACCTCTAGAATAGATTTCTCTCTAATGTAGATTTGTTTTTAATCTAGAAGAGATTATAGTATTATAAAATACTAGATTTGTTTTTATTTTACAATAAAATTTAACTTTATTTTTTAGTCTACCGATGTCCACAGCACCGCACAGGACAGCCCAGCCAGGCCCAACCACACTGGGATGCGAAGAGGGACGGGAGGAGGGAAAGTGCGTAGAGTCATCTGTTTTGATCTTCGCTAGAGTGTGCTCTAGCAAGATATCTAACATTATGTTCAATGAACTGAATACTTTTTTTTTCTTCTGCTCACGTAATGCTCTTCTTTTCAATAATGCTATGTGTTCTCCTTGTTCCACTAACAACGGGGCGATGCAGCAGGAAAATACGCACTGACTGAGCTGAGAGCCAAGCACGTCACCATCGGACCGACACAAGCTTAGGGCCTAGCACCCCACAACAGTGACTGTGCATAGA
>CM072525.1:59024384-59051884 GCA_036898135.1 Oncomelania hupensis | reverse complement strand
TACTAATATATTATGTATTCGTCATTCACCAAAGTGATTTAGACATTGATACACAAATAACTATAAAACATACTTTCTTTATACAATAGTTATTTTGAAAATACATAACGGATGAATAAATACAACTTTTTGTGAGTTGTAGTATCTTAATGTTTTTCTTTTACATTTTTAGTAAAAAGTCAGTCATTGCAGTTAAAAGGAATGAGCAGTAAAAAATAACACTTCCATAAGCAAGAAATAATTTATCTAAATTTTGTTCTTAATGAATTTAACTAATAAATTTAAGAACAAAATTTTGTATGCTAACAACAGGTCTTGAAAATCCAACATTTAGCTAATTTGGGGTGAATAGTTATATTTTCGTAAAACCGAGTTATTCTATTCTGTTAATTGCTCCCTTAGTTGATATATTCAAAGCACATTTTTTGCCTCTCGTTCTGCACAGTCAAAAACCAGACTGTGATGTATTCTTCTTCTTCTTCTTCTTCTCTCAATGACAATTTAAATTTTATGAGTTTGTGTTTTTTTCAATTTGGTTTCAGATTAGGACAATTCTTTTTCTTCTCTTTTTTGCTTTTTCATCATCTACTTCTTTATTCTTTTTTCTAATTCTTTCTTTTTCTCTCTTTCTTCTTCTTCTCTCTTCTTCTTCTTTCAATCATCATTTTAATGCTTGTAATGTTGTTTTTTTTCCTTTTCTTATGCACTCTACCTAACATGGGTTTAGAAGCTGATGTGAACGATTTATTCATGTAATATGCGTCCGGAAGGATATTGTTGACTTTAATGGCTATGATGACGATGATGATGACGACGACGATGATGATGATGATGATTAACCGCTGGCAGTATCGTCAGGTTCTCGGACATCGTCGCTATAGTTCTCTTCTTCACCACCCCCATTCCCTCCACTCTTCACTTACACACTTTAACTTGTCAATTCATTTGAGAATGTTCCTGAGCGCTTGACTTCTAACATTACACTTCAGAATAATAAATTGCACACACCGCATAAAACGAACGTGCATTGTTTATTTTGTCCATACTATTTAGTGTAAAAAAAAACTTGGGACAACGATACCAATTTGCTTTCTTTATGTGCACGGTTTACCATAGAGCAGCATCAAGGACACAAGACGGCATTTAAACGGTCGAACTACAAGACAAGCACCGCCGAGGACTACCGTCAGCAGGACTAGAGGATCCGTTCTTCGACAGTTAAGTGCCTTTTGTACGTGTGCATGTGGTTTTTTTAGGAGGCGAGTACTGTCATAACATCGTGTATGTATGCATGTGGTTCTGAGGGGGCGAGTACTGTAATAACATCGTTATGTCTGGTATGCGTGCATGTGAACAGAAGTTTAACCTAGAATAAAAATTAAATTTATTTTAAAAATACTAGAATACAATCTAAACATAGAATAAATCTTAAGCTAGAAAAGAATTTAAATCTACAATAAAAGTTTAACCTAGAATAGAATTTAAACTAGAATAGAATTTAAACTAGAATAGAATTGAAATCTAGAATAGAAGTTTAACCTAGAATAGAATTTTAAACTAGAATAGACTCTAAACCTAGAATAGAAATTTAACCTAGAATAGAAATTAACTCTAGAATAGAATTTAATTTTAAATCTAGAAGAGAATCTAAACATAGAATAAATTTTAAACTAGAATAGATTTTAAATGTACAATAAAATTTTAACTTTACACTTTTTAGTAGCTACCGATGTCCACAGCACCGCACAGGAAGGACAGCCAGCCCAGGACCGACCACCGCGGACGCTGAAGAGGGGACGGGGAGGGACGGAGGAAGGGGAAAGGGTGGGGTGCGTGAGAGTGAGTCATCAATGTTTTGATTTCGCGTAGAGTAGGTGCACCTACTTTGATATCTATACATTGATGTGGCAATGAATGAGGGAGTGAATACTTTGTTATGCTATATGCACCCACTAATGCTCTGTTCTAAGTTCCAGCACCACCAACGGGGCCGACTGAGGGCCAAGCCAAGGACACACTGACGGAGCTGAGAGCCAAGCCAAGGACGTCACCATCGGACCGACGGAGCTTAGGGCCTAGCCAAGGACGTCAACACGGGGGGGGGGGGGGGGGACTATGGGGGAAGAGAAGGAGAGGAGATGCCAGTCAGAGAGAGAGGAGTGAGTGTTTGAATTTTTTTTATAACATTTTCTTCTCTCTCTCTCTCTCTCTCTCTCTCTCTCTCTCTGTCCTTCGTTCTATTCTCTTAACCTTAGCCTCCCTTTATCTTCGCTGAGTAGCCTCCCTTTATCTTTGCTGAGAGGGAAAAAAACCATCAATATTCAAAGTACATGTTGTTCATCAGAGTGTGGTACTAATATATTATGTATTCGTCATTCACCAAAGTGATTTAGACATTGACACACAAATAACTATAAAACAAACTTTCTTTATACAATAGTTATTTTGAAAATACACAACGGATGAATAAATACAACTTTTTGTGAGTTGTAGTATCCTAATGTTTTTCTTTTAAATTTTTAGTAAAAAGTCAGTCATTGCAGTTAAAAGGAATGAGCAGTAAAAAATAACACTTCCATAAGCAAGAAATAATTTATCTAAATTTTGTTCTTAATGAATTTAACTAAACTAATAAATTTAAGAATAAAATTTTGTTTGCTAACAACAGGTCTTGAAAATCCAACATTTAGCTAATTTGGGGTGAATAGTTATATTTTCGTAAAACCGAGTTATTCTATTCTGTTAATTGCTCCCTTAGTTGATATATTCAAAGCACATTTTTTGCCTCTCGTTCTGCACAGTCAAAAACCAGACTGTGATGTCTTCTTCTTCTTCTTCTTCTTCTTCTTCTCGCAATGACAATTTAAATTTTATGAGTTTGTGTTTTTTTCAATTTGGTTTCAGATTATGACAATTCTTTTTCTTCTTCTCTTTTTCTTTTTCATTATCTACTTCTTTCTTCTTTTTTTCTAATTCTTTCTTCTTCTTCTCTCTTCTTCTTCTCTCTTCTTCTTCTTTCAATCATTTTAATGCTTGTAATGTTGTTTTTTCCTTTTCTTATGCACTCTACCTAACATGGGTTTAGAAGCCGATGTGAACGATTTATTCATGTAATATGCGTCCGGAATGACAACGATGACGATGACCACGACGACGACCATGACGATGATGATGATGATGATGACGATGATGATTAACCGCTGGCAGTATCGTCAGGTTCTCGGACATCGTCGCTATAGTTCTCTTCTTCCCCACCCTCATTCCCTCCATTCTTCACACACTTTAACTTGTCAATTCATTTGAGAATGTTCCTGAGCACTTGACTTCTAACATTACACTTTAGAATAATAAATTGCACACACCGCATAAAACGAACGTGCATTGTTTATTTTGTCCATACTATTTAGTGTAAAAAAAACCTTGGGACAACGATACCAATTTGCTTTCTTTATGCGCACGGTTTACCATAGACCAGCATCAACAGGACACAAGACGGCATTTCAACGGTCAAACTACAAGACAAGCACCGCCGAGGACTACCATCGGCAGGACTAGAGGATCCGTTCTTCGACAGTTAAGTGCCTTTTGTACATGTGCATGTGGTTTTGAGGAGGCGAGTACTGTCATAACATCGTGTATGTATGCATGTGCTTCTGAGGGGGCGAGTACTGTTATAACATCGTTATGTCTGGTATGCGTGCGTGTTATCAGAAGTTTAACCTAGAAAAAAAAAAAAAATTTATTTTAAAAATTCTAGAATACAATCTAAACATAGAATAAATCTTAAACTAGAAAAGAATTTAAATCTACAATAAAATTTTAAACTAGAATAGAATTTAAACTAGAATAGAATTTAAATCTAGAATAGAAGTTTAACCTAGAATAGAATTTAAAACTAGAATAGACTCTAAACCTAGAATAGAAATTTAACCTAGAATAGAAATTAACTCTAGAATAGAATTTAAATCTAGAATAGATTTTAAATCTAGAAGAGAATCTAAACATAGAATAAATTTTAAACTAGAATAGATTTTAAATGTACAATAAAATTTTAACTTTACACTTTTTAGTAGCTACCGATGTCCACAGCACCGCACAGGAAGGACAGCCAGCCCAGGACCGACCACCCGAGGACGCTGAAGAGGAGACGGGGAGGGAGGGAGGAAGGGGAAAGGGTGGGGTGCGTGAGAGTGAGTCATCAATGTTTTGATTTCGAGTAGAGTAGGTGCACCTACTTTGATATCTATACATTGATGTGGCAATGAATGAGGGAGTGAATACTTTGTTATGCTATATGCACCCACTAATGCTCTGTTCTAAGTTCCAGCACCACCAACGGGGCCGACTGAGGGCCAAGCCAAGGACGCACTGACGGAGCTGAGAGCCAAGCCAAGGACGTCACCATCGGACCGACGGAGCTTAGGGCCTAGCCAAGGACGTCAACACCGTGGGACTATGGGGGAATAGAACCAAGGAGTGGAGACGCCAGTCAGAGAGAGAGGAGTGAGTGTTTGAATTTTTTTTAATAACATTTTCTTCTCTCTCTCTCTCTCTCTCTCTCTCTCTCTGTGTCCTTTGTTCTATTCTCTTCACCTTAGCCTCCCTTTATTTTCGCTGAGTAGCCTCCCTTTATCGTCGCTGAGAGGGAAAAAACCAATCAATATTCAAAGTACATGTTGTTCATCAGAGTGTGGTACTAATATATTATGTATTCGTCATTCACCAAAGTGATTTAGACATTGATAAACAAATAACTATAAAACATACTTTCTTTATACAATAGTTATTTTGAAAATACATAACGGATGAATAAATACAACTTTTTGTGAGTTGTAGTATCTTAATGTTTTTCTTTTAAATTTTTAGTAAAAAGTCAGTCATTGCAGTTAAAAGGAATGAGCAGTAAAAAATAACACTTCCATAAGCAAGAAATAATGTATCTAAATTTTGTTCTTAATGAATTTGACTAATAAATTTAAGAACAAAATTTTTTATGCTAACAACAGGTTTTGAAAATCCAACATTTAGCTAATTTGGGGTCAATAGTTATATTTTCGTTAAACCGAGTTATTCTATTCTGTTAATTGCTCCCTTAGTTGATATATTCAAAGCACATTTTTTGCCTCGTGATGTATTCTTCTTCTTCTTCTTCTTTTTCTTCTTCTTCTTCTTCTTCTTCTTCTCGCAATGACAATTTAAATTTTATGAGTTTGTGTTTTTTTCAATTTGGTTTCAGATTATGACAATTCTTTTTCTTCTTCTCTTTTTCTTTTTCATTATCTACTTCTTTCTTCTTTTTTTCTAATTCTTTCTTCTTCTTCTCTCTTCTTCTTCTTTCAATCATTTTAATGCTTGTAATGTTGTTTTTTCCTTTTCTTATGCAGTCTACCTAGCATGTGTTTAGAGGCCGATGTGAACGATTTATTCATGTAATATGCATCCGGAAGGATATTGTTGACTTTAATGACAACGATGACGATGACCACGACGACGACCATGACGATGATGATGATGATGATGATGATGATGATGATTAACCGCTGGCAGTATCGTCAGGTTCTCGGACATCGTCGCTATAGTTCTCTTCTTCCCCACCCTCATTCCCTCCATTCTTCACACACTTTAACTTGTCAATTCATTTGAGAATGTTCCTGAGCGCTTGACTTCTAACATTACACTTTAGAATAATAAATTGCACACACCGAACGTGCATTGTTTATTTTGTCCATACTATTTAGTGTAAAAAAAACCTTGGGACAACGATACCAATTTGCTTTCTTTATGCGCACGGTTTACCATAGACCAGCATCAACAGGACACAAGACGGCATTTCAACGGTCAAACTACAAGACAAGCACCGCCGAGGACTACCATCGGCAGGACTAGAGGATCCGTTCTTTGACAGTTAAGTGCCTTTTGTACGTGTGCATGTGGTTTTGAGGAGGCGAGTACTGTCATAACATTGTGTATGTATGCATGTGGTTCTGAGGGGGCGAATACTGTAATAACATCGTTATGTCTGGTATGCGTGCGTGTTAACAGAAGTTTAACCTAGAAAAAAAAATTAAATTTATTTTAAAAATACTAGAATACAATCTAAACATAGAAAAAATCTTAAACTAGAAAAGAATTTAAATCTACAATAAAATTTTAACCTAGAATAGAATTTAAACTAGAATAGAATTTAAATCTAGAATAGAAGTTTAACCTAGAATAGAATTTAAAACTAGAATAGACTCTAAACCTAGAATAGAAATTTAACCTCGAATAGAAATTAACTCTAGAATAGAATTTAAATCTAGAATAGATTTTAAATCTAGAAGAGAATCTAAACATAGAATAAATTTTAAACTAGAATAGATTTTAAATGTACAATAAAATTTTAACTTTACCATTTTTAGTCGCTACCGATGTCCACAGCACAGCACAGGAAGGACAGCCAGCCCAGGACCGACCACCGCGGACGCTGAAGAGGAGACGGGGAGGAAGGGGAAAGGGTGGGGTGCGTGAGAGTGAGTCATCATTGTTTTGATTTCGCATAGAGTAGGTGCACCTACTTTGATATCTATACATTGATGTGGCAATGAATGAGGGAGTGAATACTTTGTTATGCTATATGCACCCACTAATGCTCTGTTCTAAGTTACAGCACCACCAACGGGGCTGACTGAGGGCCAAGCCAAGGACGCACTGATGGAGCTGAGAGCCAAGCCAAGGACGTCACCATCGGACCGACGGAGCTTAGGGCCTAGCCAAGGACGTCAACACCGTGGGACTATGGGGGAATAGAACCAAGGAGTGGAGACGCCAGTCAGAGAGGAGTGAGTGTTTGAATTTTTTTTTTATAACATTTTCTTCTCTCTCTCTCTCTCTCTCTCTCTCTCTCTCTGTGTCCTTCGTTCTATTCTCTTCACCTTAGCCTCCCTTTATTTTCGCTGAGTAGCCTCCCTTTATCTTCGTTGAGAGGGAAAAAACCAATCAATATTCAAAGTACATGTTCATCAGAGTGTGGTACTAATATATTATGTATTCGTCATTCACCAAAGTGATTTAGACATTGATACACAAATAACTATAAAACATACTTTCTTTATACAATAGTTATTTTGAAAATACATAACGGATGAATAAATACAACTTTTTGTGAGTTGTAGTATCTTAATGTTTTTCTTTTACATTTTTAGTAAAAAGTCAGTCATTGCAGTCAAAAGGAATGAGCAGTAAAAAATAACACTTCCATAAGCAAGAAATAATTTATCTAAATTTTGTTCTTAATGAATTTAACTAATAAATTTAAGAACAAAATTTTTTATGCTAACAACAGGTCTTGAAAATCCAACATTTAGCTAATTTGGGGTGAATAGTTATATTTTCGTAAAACCGAGTTATTCTATTCTGTTAATTGCTCCCTTAGTTGATATATTCAAAGCACATTTTTTGCCTCTCGTTCTGCACAGTCAAAAACCAGACTGTGATGTATTCTTCTTCTTCTTCTTCTTCTCGCAATGACAATTTAAATTTTATGAGTTTGTGTTTATTTCAATTTGGTTTCAGATTAGGACAATTCTTTTTCTTCTCTATTTTGCTTTTTCATCATCTACTTCTTTCTTCTTTTTTCTAATTCTTTCTTCTTCTCTCTTCTCTCTTCTTCTTCTTTCAATCATCATTTTAATGCTTGTAATGTTGTTTTTTTTCCTTTTCTTATGCACTCTACCTAACATGGGTTTAGAAGCCGATGTGAACGATTTATTCATGTAATATGCGTCCGGAAGGATATTGTTGACTTTAATGGCTATGATGACGATGATGATGACGACGACGATGATGATGATGATGATTAACCGCTGGCAGTATCGTCAGGTTCTCGGACATCGTCGCTATAGTTCTCCTCTTCACCACCCCCATTCCCTCCACTCTTCACTTACACACTTTAACTTGTCAATTCATTTGAGAATGTTCCTGAGCGCTTGACTTCTAACATTACACTTCAGAATAATAAATTGCACACACCGCATAAAACGAACGTGCATTGTTTATTTTGTCCATAGTGTAAAAAAAACCTTGGGACAACGATACCAATTTGCTTTCTTTATGTGCACGGTTTACCATAGAGCAGCATCAACAGGACACAAGACGGCATTTAAACGGTCGAACTACAAGACAAGCACCGCCGAGGACTACCGTCAGCAGGACTAGAGGATCCGTTCTTCGACAGTTAAGTGCCTTTTGTACGTGTGCATGTGGTTTTTTTAGGAGGCGAGTACTGTCATAACATCGTGTATGTATGCCTGTGGTTCTGAGGGGGCGAATACTGTAATAACATCGTTATGTCTGGTATGCGTGCATGTGAACAGAAGTTTAACCTAGAATAAAAATTAAATTTATTTTAAAAATACTAGAATACAATCTAAACATAGAATAAATCTTAAGCTAGAAAAGAATTTAAATCTACAATAAAATTTTAACCTAGAATAGAATTTAAACTAGAATAGAATTTAAACTAGAATAGAATTTAAATCTAGAATAGAAGTTTAACCTAGAATAGAATTTAAAACTAGAATAGACTCTAAACCTAGAATAGAAATTTAACCTAGAATAGAAATTAACTCTAGAATAGAATTTAAATCTAGAATAGATTTTAAATCTCGAAGAGAATCTAAACATAGAATAAATTTTAAACTAGAATAGATTTTAAATGTACAATAAAATTTTAACTTTACACTTTTTAGTAGCTACCGATGTCCACAGCACCGCACAGGAAGGACAGCCAGCCCAGGACCGACCACCGCGGACGCTGAAGAGGGGACGGGGAGGGACGGAGGAAGGGGAAAGGGTGGGGTGCGTGAGAGTGAGTCATCAATGTTTTGATTTCGCGTAGAGTAGGTGCACCTACTTTGATATCTATACATTGATGTGGCAATGAATGAGGGAGTGAATACTTTGTTATGCTATATGCACCCACTAATGCTCTGTTCTAAGTTCCAGCACCACCAACGGGGCCGACTGAGGGCCAAGCCAAGGACACACTGACGGAGCTGAGAGCCAAGCCAAGGACGTCACCATCGGAGGGCCTAGCCAAGGACGTCAACACGGGGGGGGGGGGGGGGGGGACTATGGGGGAAGAGAACCAAGGAGAGGAGACGCCAGTCAGAGAGAGAGGAGTGAGTGTTTGAATTTTTTTATAACATTTTCTTCTCTCTCTTTCTCTCTCTCTCTCTCTGTCCTTCGTTCTATTCTCTTAACCTTAGCCTCCCTTTATCTTCGCTGAGTAGCCTCCCTTTATCTTTGCTGAGAGGGAAAAAACCCATCAATATTCAAAGTACATGTTGTTCATCAGAGTGTGGTACTTATATATTATGTATTCGTCATTCACCAAAGTGATTTAGACATTGACACACAAATAACTATAAAACAAACTTTCTTTATACAATAGTTATTTTGAAAATACACAACGGATGAATAAATACAACTTTTTGTGAGTTGTAGTATCCTAATGTTTTTCTTTTAAATTTTTAGTAAAAAGTCAGTCATTGCAGTTAAAAGGAATGAGCAGTAAAAAATAACACTCATAAGCAAGAAATAATTTATCTAAATTTTGTTCTTAATGAATTTAACTAATAAATTTAAGAATAAAATTTTGTATGCTAACAACAGGTCTTGAAAATCCAACATTTAGCTAATTTGGGGTGAATAGTTATATTTTCGTAAAACCGAGTTATTCTATTCTGTTAATTGCTCCCTTAGTTGATATATTCAAAGCACATTTTTTGCCTCTCGTTCTGCACAGTCAAAAACCAGACTGTGATGTCTTCTTCTTCTTCTTCTTCTTCTTCTTCTCGCAATGACAATTTAAATTTTATGAGTTTGTGTTTTTTTCAATTTGGTTTCAGATTATGACAATTCTTTTTCTTCTTCTCTTTTTCTTTTTCATTATCTACTTCTTTCTTCTTTTTTTCTAATTCTTTCTTCTTCTTCTCTCTTCTTCTTCTCTCTCCTTCTTCTTTCAATCATCATTTTAATGCTTGTAATGTTGTTTTTTCCTTTTCTTATGCACTCTACCTAACATGCGATGTGAACGATTTATTCATGTAATATGCGTCCGGAAGGATATTGTTGACTTTAATGACAACGATGACGATGACCACGACGACGACCATGACGATGATGATGATGATGATGATAATGATTAACCACTGGCAGTATCGTCAGGTTCTCGGACATCGTCGCTATAGTTCTCTTCTTCCCCACCCTCATTCCCTCCATTCTCCACACACTTTAACTTGTCAATTCATTTGAGAATGTTCCTGAGCGCTTGACTTCTAACATTACACTTTAGAATAATAAATTGCACACACCGCATAAAACGAACGTGCATTGTTTATTTTGTCCATACTATTTAGTGTAAAAAAAAACCTTGGGACAACGATACCAATTTGCTTTCTTTATGCACACGGTTTACCATAGACCAGCATCAACAGGACACAAGACGGCATTTTAACGGTCGAACTACAAGACAAGCACCGCCAAAGACTACCATCGGCAGGACTAGAGGGATCCGTTCTTCGACAGTTAAGTGCCTTTTGTACGTGTGCATGTGGTTTTGAGGAGGCGAGTACTGTCATAACATCGTGTATGTATGCATGTGGTTCTGAGGGGGCGAGTACTGTAATAACATCGTTATGTCTGGTATGCGTGCGTGTTAACAGAAGTTTAACCTAGAAAAAAAATTAAATTTATTTTAAAAATACTAGAATACAATCTAAACATAGAATAAATCTTAAACTAGAAAAGAATTTAAATCTACAATAAAATTTTAACCTAGAATAGAATTTAAACTAGAATAGAATTTAACTCTAGAATAGAAGTTTAACCTAGAATAGAATTTAAAACTAGAATAGACTCTAAACCCAGAATAGAAATTTAACCTAGAATAGAAATTAACTCTAGAATAGAATTTAAATCTAGAATAGATTTTAAATCTAGAAGAGAATCTAAACATAGAATAAATTTTAAACTAGAATAGATTTTAAATGTACAATAAAATTTTAACTTTACACTTTTTAGTAGAGTAGCTACCGATGTCCACAGCACCGCACAGGAAGGACAGCCAGCCCAGGACCGACCACCGAGGACGCTGAAGAGGAGACGGGGAGGGAGGGAGGAAGGGGAAAGGGTGGGGTGCGTGAGAGTGAGTCATCAATGTTTTGATTTCGAGTAGAGTAGGTGCACCTACTTTGATATCTATACATTGATGTGGCAATGAATGAGGGAGTGAATACTTTGTTATGCTATATGCACCCAGTAATGCTCTGTTCTAAGTTCCAGCACCACCAACGGGGCCGACTGAGGGCCAAGCCAAGGACGCACTGACGGAGCTGAGAGCCAAGCCAAGGACGTCACCATCGGACCGACGGAGCTTAGGGCCTAGCCAAGGACGTCAACACCGGGGGACTATGGGGGAATAGAACCAAGGAGTGGAGACGCCAGTCAGAGAGAGAGGAGTGAGTGTTTGAATTTTTTTTTATAACATTTTCTTCTCTCTCTCTCTCTCTGTGTCCTTCGTTCTATTCTCTTCACCTTAGCCTCCCTTTATTTTCGCTGAGTAGCCTCCCTTTATCTTCCCTGAGAGGGAAAAAACCAATCAATATTCAAAGTACATGTTGTTCATCAGAGTGTGGTACTAATATATTATGTATTCGTCATTCACCAAAGTGATTTAGACATTGATACACAAATAACTATAAAACATACTTTCTTTATACAATAGTTATTTTGAAAATACATAACGGATGAATAAATACAACTTTTTGTGAGTTGTAGTTTCTTAATGTTTTTCTTTTAAATTTTTAGTAAAACGTCAGTCATTGCAGTTAAAAGGAATGAGCAGTAAAAAATAACACTTCCATAAGCAAGAAATAATTTATCTAAATTTTGTTCTTAATGAATTTAACTAATAAATTTAAGAACAAAATTTTGTATGCTAACAACAGGTCTTGAAAATCCAACATTTAGCTAATTTGGGGTCAATAGTTATATTTTCGTAAAACCGAGTTATTCTATTCTGTTAATTGCTCCCTTAGTTGATATATTCAAAGCACATTTTTTGCCTCTCGTTCTGCACAGTCAAAAACCAGACTGTGATGTATTATTCTTCTTCTTCTTCTTCTCGCAATGACAATTTAAATTTTATGAGTTTGTGTTTTTTTCAATTTGGTTTCAGATTATGACAATTCTTTTTCTTCTTCTCTTTTTCTTTTTCATTATCTACTTCTTTCTTCTTTTTTTCTAATTTTTTCTTCTTCTTCTCTCTTCTTCTTCTCTCTTCTTCTTCTTTCAATCATCATTTTAATGCTTGTAATGTTGTTTTTTCCTTTTCTTATGCAGTCTACCTAGCATGTGTTTAGAGGCCGATGTGAACGATTTATTCATGTAATATGTGTCCGGAAGGATATTGTTGACTTTAATGACAACGATGACGATGACCACGACGACGACCATGACGATGATGATGATGATGATGATGATGATGATGATGATTAACCGCTGGCAGTATCGTCAGGTTCTCGGACATCGTCGCTATAGTTCTCTTCTTCCCCACCCTCATTCCCTCCATTCTTCACACACTTTAACTTGTCAATTCATTTGAGAATGTTCCTGAGCGCTTGACTTCTAACATTACACTTTAGAATAATAAATTGCAAACACCGCATAAAACGAACGTGCATTGTTTATTTTGTCCATACTATTTAGAGTAAAAAAAACCTTGGGACAACGATACCAATTTGCTTTCTTTATGCGCACGGTTTACCATAGACCAGCATCAACATGACACAAGACGGCATTTCAACGGTCGAACTACAAGACAAGCACCGCCGAGGACTACCATCGGCAGGACTAGAGGATCCGTTCTTTGACAGTTAAGTGCCTTTTGTACGTGTGCATGTGGTTTTGAGGAGGCGAGTACTGTCATAACATTGTGTATGTATGCATGTGGTTCTGAGGGGGCGAATACTGTAATAACATCGTTATGTCTGGTATGCGTGCGTGTTAACAGAAGTTTAACCTAGAAAAAAAATTAAATTTATTTTAAAAATACTAGAATACAATCTAAACATAGAATAAATCTTAAACTAGAAAAGAATTTAAATCTACAATAAAATTTTAACCTAGAATAGAATTTAAACTAGAATAGAATTTAAATCTAGAATAGAAGTTTAACCTAGAATAGAATTAAAAACTAGAATAGACTCTAAACCTAGAATAGAAATTTAACCTCGAATAGAAATTAACTCTAGAATAGAATTTAAATCTAGAATAGATTTTAAATCTAGAAGAGAATCTAAACATAGAATAAATTTTAAACTAGAATAGATTTTAAATGTACAATAAAATTTTAACTTTACACTTTTTAGTCGCTACCGATGTCCACAGCACCGCACAGGAAGGACAGCCAGCCCAGGACCGACCACCGCGGACGCTGAAGAGGAGACGGGGAGGGAGGGAGGAAGGGGAAAGGGTGGGGTGCGTGAGAGTGAGTCATCAATGTTTTGATTTGATTTCGCGTAGAGTAGGTGCACCTACTTTGATATCTATACATTGATGTGGCAATGAATGAGGGAGTGAATACTTTGTTATGCTATTTGCACCCACTAATGCTCTGTTCTAAGTTCCAGCACCACCAACAGGGCCGACTGAGGGCCAAGCCAAGGACGCACTGATGGAGCTGAGAGCCAAGCCAAGGACGTCACCATCGGACCGACGGAGCTTAGGGCCTAGCCAAGGACGTCAACACCGTGGGACTATGGGGGAATAGAACCAAGGAGTGGAGACGCCAGTCAGAGAGGAGTGAGTGTTTGAATTTTTTTTTTATAACATTTTCTTCTCTCTCTCTCTCTCTCTCTGTCCTTCATTCTATTCTCTTAACCTTAGCCTCCCTTTATCTTCGCTGAGTAGCCTCCCTTTATCTTTGCTGAGAGGGAAAAAACCCATCAATATTCAAAGTACATGTTGTTCATCAGAGTGTGGTACTAATATATTATGTATTCGTCATTCACCAAAGTGATTTAGACATTGACACACAAATAACTATAAAACAAACTTTCTTTATACAATAGTTATTTTGAAAATACATAACGGATGAATAAATACAACTTTTTGTGAGTTGTAGTATCTTAATGTTTTTCTTTTAAATTTTTAGTAAAAAGTCAGTCATTGCAGTTAAAAGGAATGAGCAGTAAAAAATAACACTTCCATAAGCAAGAAATAATTTATCTAAATTTTGTTCTTAATGAATTTAACTAATAAATTTAAGAATAAAATTTTGTATGCTAACAACAGGTCTTGAAAATCCAACATTTAGCTAATTTGGGGTGAATAGTTATATTTTCGTAAAACCGAGTTATTCTATTCTGTTAATTGCTCCCTTAGTTGATATATTCAAAGCACATTTTTTGCCTCTCGTTCTGCACAGTCAAAAACCAGACTGTGATGTATTCTTCTTCTTCTTCTTCTCGCAATGACAATTTAAATTTTATGAGTTTGTGTTTTTTTGGTTTCAGATTATGACAATTCTTTTTCTTCTTCTCTTTTTCTTTTTCATTATATACTTCTTTCTTCTTTTTTTCTAATTCTTTCTTCTTCTTCTCTCTTCTTCTTCTCTCTTCTTCTTCTTTCAATCATCATTTTAATGCTTGTAATGTTGTTTTTTCCTTTTCTTATGCACTCTACCTAACATGGGTTTAGAGGCCGATGTGAACGATTTATTCATGTAATATGCGTCGGAAGGATATTGTTGACTTTAATGGCTATGATGACGATGACGATGACCACGATGACGATGATGACAATGATGATGATGATGATGATGATGATGATTAACCGCTGGCAGTATTGTCAGGTTCTCGGACATCGTCGCTATAGTTCTCTTCTTCCCCACCCCCATTCCCTCCACTCTTCACACACTTTAACTTGTCAATTCATTTGAGAATGTTCCTGAGCGCTTGACTTCTAACATTACACTTTAGAATAATAAATTGCACACACCGCATAAAACGAACGTGCATTGTTTATTTTGTCCATACTATTTAGTGTAAAAAAAACACCTTGGGACAACGATACCAATTTGCTTTCTTTATGCGCACGGTTTACCATAGACCAGCATCAACAGGACACAAGACGGCATTTCAACGGTCGAACTTCAAGACAAGCACCGCCGAGGACTACCATCGGCAGGACTAGAGGATCCGTTCTTCGACAGTTAAGTGCCTTTTGTACGTGTGCATGAGGTTTTGAGGAGGCGAGTACTGTCATAACATCGTGTATGTATACATGTGGTTCTGAGGGGGTGAGTACTGTAATAACATCGTTATGTCTGGTATGCGTGCATGTGAACAGAAGTTTAACCTAGAATAAAAATTAAATTTATTTTAAAAATACTAGAATACAATCTAAACATAGAATAAATCTTAAACTAGAAAAGAATTTAAATCTACAATAAAATTTTAACCTAGAATAGAATTTAAACTAGAATAGAATTTAAATCTAGAATAGAAGTTTAACCTAGAATAGAATTAAAAACTAGAATAGACTCTAAACCTAGAATAAAAATTTAACCTAGAATAGAAATTAACTCTAGAATAGAATTTAAATCTAGAATAGATTTTAAATCTAGAAGAGAATCTAAACATAGAATAAATTTTAAACTAGAATAGATTTTAAATGTACAATAAAATTTTAACTTTACACTTTTTAGTAGCTACCGATGTCCACAGCACCGCACAGGAAGGACAGCCAGCCCAGGACCGACCACCGCGGACGCTGAAGAGGAGACGGGGAGGGAGGGAGGAAGGGGAAAGGGTGGGGTGCGTGAGAGTGAGTCATCAATGTTTTGATTTCGAGTAGAGTAGGTGCACCTACTTTGATATCTATACATTGATGTGGCAATGAATGAGGGAGTGAATACTTTGTTATGCTATATGCACCCACTAATGCTCTGTTCTAAGTTCCAGCACCACCAACGGGGCCGACTGAGGGCCAAGCCAAGGACGCACTGGAGCCAAGCCAAGGACGTCACCATCGGACCGACGGAGCTTAGGGCCTAGCCAAGGACGTCAACACGTGGGACTATGGGGGAATAGAACCAAGGAGTGGAGACGCCAGTCAGAGAGAGAGGAGTGAGTGTTTGAATTTTTTTAAATAACATTTTCTTCTCTCTCTCTCTCTCTCTCTCTCTCTCTCTCTCTCTCTCGCTCTCTCTCTCTCTGTCCTTCGTTCTATTCTCTTCACCTTAGCCTCCCTTTATCTTCGCTGAGTAGCCTCCCTTTATCTTCGCTGAGAGGGAAAAAACCAATCAATATTCAAAGTACATGTTGTTCATCAGAGTGTGGTACTAATATATTATGTATTCGTCATTCACCAAAGTGATTTAGACATTGATACACAAATAACTATAAAACATACTTTCTTTATACAATAGTTATTTTGAAAATACATAACGGATGAATAAATACAACTTTTGGTGAGTTGTAGTATCTTAATGTTTTTCTTTTACATTTTTAGTAAAAAGTCAGTCATTGCAGTTAAAAGGAATGAGCAGTAAAAAATAACACTTCCATAAGCAAGAAATAATTTATCTAAATTTTGTTCTTAATGAATTTAAGTAATAAATTTAAGAACAAAATTTTTTATGCTAACAACAGGTCTTGAAAATCCAACATTTAGCTAATTTGGGGTGAATAGTTATATTTTCGTAAAACCGAGTTATTCTATTCTGTTAATTGATATATTCAAAGCACATTTTTTGCCTCTCGTTCTGCACAGTCAAAAACCAGACTGTGATGTATTCTTCTTCTTCTCGCAATGACAATTTAAATTTTATGAGTTTTTTTTCAATTTGGTTTCAGATTATGACAATTCTTTTTCTTCTCTTTTTCTTTTTCATGCTTGTAATGTTGTTTTTTTTCCTTTTCGTATGCACTCTACCTAACATGGGTTTAGAAGCGGATGTGAACGATTTATTCATGTAATATGCGTCCGGAAGGATATTGTTTTAGGTCCAGCGGACTCTTCCGAGCCAAATCAGGACCGTGATATGTTTCTAAATACTGCTCTGATAATATGAATGAGCTCAATAACATGATTTTGAGCATGTGTGTATATACATTGTTTTCAGTGCAATACCAAAAACACTTTGATTAAAATGTCGTAGGTCAGACTGCTGTTTTGTGGTCCTTTTTTTTTTACTTTTTTTTTTTACTTTATTTATTTTTTGTTATTTATTTATTTTATTATTATACTAATTGTTATTATTACTTTATTTTTAATTTTATTTTAGTACATTTTTTTGTAATGTCTTTTCTGATCTTTTTTCTAATATGTGAATCATAAGTGTGTGTGTGTAAAGTTCTGAATAGTTTTGAAATCATGTTTGTAGCAATGTCTATCTGTTCCTTGCAAAATGTTAATGTTGGCATGAGTTCAAAGCCTATCATAATCCTAACAATAAGAGCTTGAAAATCATCACTACCTTATTTCATTTTGCATCAACTATGGATTGTTGGTTTTTTTTAAGCTTACTGGTGTGAAACAAACGGAATAATAAATAATTGTATTGTAACAGTACTAAATTTGATCATTGTTCATTGTCAGTGTGTGTAAAAACACATTGCGCTCTCTCTCTCTCTCTCTCTCTCTCTCTCTCTCTCTCTCTCTCTCTCCCTCTCTCTCTCTCTCTTATGTATATGTGTAAGTGTATTCTTTTGTGTGTCTATCATCTGATTTGCGTGTGTGTGTGTTTAACATAGTTCTTGTTATTTGCAACACACATACATACAAAAAGTATGAACTGGAAACTAGCTAGTAAGTTACTGCCATGAATCATATCAAGTGCATAAATTGTGCATAATATTTCTCTCTTCAATGTTACTAGGAATACAGTGTAAAAACATACACACACACACACAAAACAACTATCTTTTTACAGCTATGAATTTATGTACATTTATAAAGCACATTTATACAGCACATTCATACAGCACATTCATACAGCACATTCATACAGCAAATTTATACAGCACATTTATACAGCACGTTTATACCGCTCATTTATACAGCACATTTATACAATGTGTTGCATGAATGTGCTGCATGAATGTGTTGCATGAATGTGCTGTATGAATGTGTTGTATGAATGTGCTGTATGAATGTGTTGTATAAATGTGTTGTATAAATGTGCTGTATGAATGTCCTGTTTGAATGTGCTGTACAAATGTGCTGTATAAATGTGCTGTATGAATGTGCTGTATAAATGTGCTTTATAAATGTGCTGTATAAATGTACATAAATTCATAGCTGTAAAAAGATTCATACAGCACATTCATACAGCACAACAAAACGATTAGATCTATCGTGCGCGTTTCCGACATACTTTCGTACGCGTTTTAACGTAACATACACATTCATACAATACATTCATACAGCACATTTATACATGCAACACATTCATGCAGCACATTTATACAGCACATTGATACAGCACATTCATACAACACATTCATACAGCACATTCATACAGCACATTTATACAACACATTTATACAGCACATTCATACAGCACATTCATACAGCACATTTATACAACACATACATACAACACATTTATACAGCACATTTATACAGTACATTTATACAGCACATTTATACAGCACATTTATACAACACATTCATACAGCAACATTTATACAGTACATTTATACAGCACATTTATACAGCACATTCATACAACACATTAATACAGCACATTCATACAGCACATTTATACTCTCATTCATACTGCACATTTATACAGCACATTTATACAGCACAGTTATACAGCGCATTTATACAGCACATTTATACAACACATTTATAAAGCACATTCATACAACACATTTATAAAACACATTTATACAGCACATTTATACATCACATTCATACATCACATTTATACAGCACATTTATACAACACATTTATAAAACACATTTATACAGCACATTTATACATCACATTCATACATCACATTTATACAGCACATTTATACAGCACATTTATACAACAGATTTATACAGCACATTCATACAACACATTTATACAACACATTTATACAGCACCTTTATACAACACATTTATAAAGAACATTTATACAACATATTTATACAACACATTCATACCACACATTTATACAACACATTCATACAGCACATTTATACAGCACATTCATACAGCTCATTCATACAGTACATTTATACAGCACATTCATACAGCACATTTATACAGCTCATTCATACAGCACATTTATACAGGCCATTCATAGAGCACATTTATACAGCACATTTACACAGCACATTTATACAGCACTTTCATACAGCACATTCATTTAGCACATCCATTCAGCACAATCATGCAGCACATTCATGCAGCACATTCATGCAGCACATTTATACAGCACATTCATACAGCACATTCATACAGCACATTTATACAGCTCATTCATACAGCACATTTATACAGGCCATTCATAGAGCACATTTATACAGCACATTTACACAGCACATTTAAACAGCACATCTATACAGCACATTTTTACAGCACATCTATACAGCACATTTTTACAGCACTTTCATACAGCACATTCATTTAGCACATTCATTCAGCACATTCATGCAGCACATTCATGCAGCACATTTATACAGCACATTGATACAGCACATTCATACAACACATTCATACAGCACATTCATGCAGCACATTTATACAGCATATTTATACAGCACATTTATACAACACATTTATAAAACACATTCATACAGCGCATTCATGCAGCACAATCATACAACACATTCATAAAACACAATTCATAGAGCACATTTATACAGCACACTCATACAACACATTCACAGCACATTCATAAAACACATTTATACAGCACATTTATACAGCACATTTATACAACACATTCATACAACACACTCATACAACACATTCATACAACACATTCATACGGCACATTTATACAGCACATTCATACAGCACAAGCACATTCATACATGATGATGATGATGACGATGATGATGATGATGATGATTGATGATGATGACGATGATGATGATGATGATGATGATTGATGATGATGACGATGATGATGATGATGATGATGATGATGATGATGATTGATGATTGATGATGATGATGATTGATGATGATGATTGATGATGATGATTCATAATGATGATTGATGATGATGATTGATGATGATTGATGATGATGATGATTCATAATGATGATTGATAATGATGATTGATGATGATGGATGATGATGATTGATGATGATGATGATTGATGATGAGGATGAGGATGATTGATGATGATGATTGATGATGATGATTGATGATGATGATTGACGATGATGATTGATGATGATGATTGATGATGATTGATGATGATGATGATGATGATGGTGATGATGATAATTGATGATGATGATGATTGATGATGATGATTGACGATGATGATTGATGATGATGATTGATGATGATTGATGATGATTGATGATGATTATTGATGATGATGATTGATGATGATGATTGATGATGATGATGATTGATGATGTTGATTGTTGATGATGATTGATGATGATAATGGTTGACGACGAAGATGATGATGATGATGATGATTGATGATGATGATGATTAATAATGATGATTGATGATAATGATGATGATTGATGATGATTGATGATGATGATGATGATGATCGTGATGATGATCGTGATGATGATGATGATGATGATTATATTGATGATTGATGATGATTGATGATGATAATGATGATGATTGATGATGATGATGATGATGATAATGTTGATCAATGATGATGATTGATGATGATAATGACGATGATGATGATGATGATGATGATGATGATGATGATTGATGATTGATGATGATGATGATTGATGATGATTGATGATGATGATTCATAATGATGATTGATGATGATGATTGATGATGATTGATGATGATGATGATTCATAATGATGATTGATAATGATGATTGATGATAAGGATGAGGATGATTGATGATGATGATTGATGATGATGATTGATGATGATGATTGACGATGATGATTGATGATTGATGATGATGATTGATGTTGATTGATGATGATGATGATGATGATGATTGAAGATGATGATGATTGACGATGATGATGATGATGATGAATGATGAATGATAATTGATGATGATGATGATGATGATGTTGATGATGATGATAATTGATGATGATGATGCTGATGATGATAATGATGATTAATGATGATGATTGATGATGATAAAAACGATGATGATGATGATGATGATGATTGATGATTGATGATCATGATTGATTGATGATGATGATTGATGATGAATGATGATGATGATTGATGATGATGATTGATGATGACGATAGATGATGATGATTGATGATGATGATGATGATGATGATTGATGATGATGATTGATGATGATGATTGATGATGATGATTGATGATGATGATTGATGATGATTGATGATGTGATGATGATGATGATTGATGATGAAGATTGATGATGATGATTGATGTTGATGATTGATGATGTTAATTGATGATGATGATGATGATTGATGATTGATGATTGATAATGATTGATGTTGATGATTGATGATCAATCATCATCATGATGATTGATGATGATGATGATGTTGAGTGATGATGATGATGATGACGATGATGATGATGATTGATGATGATGATTGATGATGATGATTGATGATGATGATTGATAATGATGATGATGATGATGATGATTGATGATGACGATGATTGATGATGATGATTCATACAGCACATTTATACAGCTCATTCATACAGCACATTTATACAGGCCATTCATAGAGCACATTTACACAGCACATTTATACAGCACATCTATACAGCACATTTTTACAGCACATCTATACAGCACATTTTTACAGCACTTTCATACAGCACATTCATTTAGCACATTCATTCAGCACATTCATGCAGCACATTCATGCAGCACATTCATGCAGCACATTTATACAGCACATTGATACAGCACATTCATACAACATATTCATACAGCACATTCATGCAGCACATTTATACAGCACATTTATACAGCACATTCATACAGCACATTTATACAGCACATTCATACAGCACATTTATACAGCACATTAATACAGCACATTTATACAGCACATTAATACAGCACATTTATACAGCACATTTATACAGCACATATATACAACACATTTATACAACACATTAATACAGCACATTTATACAGCACATTCATACAGCACATTCATACAACACATTCATACAACACATTCATACACCACATTCATACAGCACATTTATAAAGCACATTCATACAGCACATTCATGCAGCACAATCATACAACACATTCATAAAACACAATTCATAGAGCACATTTATACAGCACACTCATACAACACATTCACAGCACATTCATAAAACACATTTATACAGCACATTTATACAGCACATTTCATTCATACAACACACTCATACAACACATTCATACAACACATTCATACGGCACATTTATACAGCACATTCATACAGCACATTCATACAGCACATTCATACAGCACATTCATACAGCACATTCATACATGATGATGATGATGACGATGATGATGATGATGATGATGATGATTGATGATGATAATTGATGATGATTGATGATGATGATTGATGATGATGATTGATGATGATGATTGATGATGATGATTGCTGATGATGATTGCTCATGATGATTGCTGATAATGATTGATGATGATGATTGATAATGATGATTGATGATTATTGATGATGATGATTGATGATGATGATTCATAATGATGATTGATGATGATGATTGATGATGATGATGATTGATAATGATGATGATGATGGATGATGATGATTGATGATGATGATGATTGATGATGAGGATGAGGATGATTGATGATGATGATTGTTGATGATGATTGATGATGATGATTGACGATGATGATTGATGACGATGATTGATGATGATTGATGATGATGATGATGATGATGATGATGGTGATGATGATGATGATGATGATTGATGATGATGATTGATGATGATTGATGATGATGATTGATGATGATGATTGATGATGATGATGATTGATGATGATGATTGATGATGATGATTGATAATGATAATGGTTGACGACGAAGATGATGATGATGATGATTGATGATGATGATGATTAATAATGATGATTGATGATGATGATTGCTGATGATGATTGCTGAAGATGATTGCTGATAATGATTGATGATGATGATTGATAATGATGATTGATGATTATTGATGATGATGATTGATGATGATGATTCATAATGATGATTGATGATGATGATTGATGATGATGATGATTCATAATGATGATTGATAATGATGATTGATGATGATGGATGATGATGATTGATGATGATGATGATTGATGATGAGGATGAGGATGATTGATGATGATGATTGATGATGATGATTGATGATGATGATTGACGATGATGATTGATGACGATGATTGATGATGATTGATGATGATGATGATGATGATGATGATGGTGATGATGATGATGATGATTGATGATGATGATTGATGATGATTGATGATGAAGATTGATGATGATGATGATTGATGATGATGATTGATGATGATGATTGATGATGATAATGGTTGACGACGAAGATGATGATGATGATGATTGATGATGATGATGATTAATAATGATGATTGATGATAATGATGATGATTGATGATGATTGATGATGATGATGATGATGATCGTGATGATGATCGTGATGATGATGATTATATTGATGATTGATGATGATTGATGATGATAATGATGATGATGATTGATGATGATGATGATGATGATGATGATGATGATAATGTTGATTAATGATGATGATTGATGATGATAATGACGATGATGATGATGATGATGATGATGATGATGATTGATGATTGATGATGATGTTGATGATGATGATTGATGATGATTCATAATGATGATTGATGATGATGATTGATGATGATTGATGATGATGATGATTCATAATGATTGATAATGATGATTGATGATGAGGATGAGGATGATTGATGATGATGATTGATGATGATGATTGATGATGATGATAGACGATGATGATTGATGATGATGATGATTGATGATTGATGATGATGATTGATGATGATTGATGATGATGATGATGATGATTGAAGATGATGATGATTGACGATGATGATGATGATGATGATGAATGATGAATGATAATTGATGATGATGATGATGATGATGTAGATGATGATGATAATTGATGATGATGATGCTGATGACGATAATGATGATTAATGATGATGATTGATGATGATAAAAACGATGATGATGATGATGATGATAATTGATGATTGATGATGATGATGATTGATGATGATGATTGATGATTATGATTCATAATGATGATTGATGATGATGATTGATGATGATTGATGATGATGATTGATGATGATTGATGATGATGATTGATGATGATGATGATTGATGATGATGATTGATGAAGACGATAGATGATGATGATTGATGATGATGATTGATGATGATGATGATGATGATGATTGATGATGCTGATTGATGATGATGATTGATGATGATTATTGATGATGATTGATGATGATGATTGATGATAAAGATGATTGATGATGATGATGATTGATGATGAAGATTGATGATGATGATTGATGTTGATGATTGATGATGTTAATTGATGATGATGATGATTGATGATTGATGATTGATGATTGATAATGATTGATGTTGATGATTGATGATCAATCATCATCATGATGATTGATGATGATGATGATGTTGAGTGATGATGATGATGATGACGATGATGATGATGATTGATGATGATGATTGATGATGATGATTGATTATGATGATTGATAATGATGATGATGATGATGATTGATGATGATGATGATTGATGATGATGATGATGATGATTGATGATGATTGATGATGGTGATGATGATGATGATGATGATAATGATGATGATGATCGTGATGATCGTGATGATGGTGATGATGATGATGATGATGATGATGATGATGATGATGATGATGATTGATGATGATGATTGATGATGATGATGATTGATGATGATCATGATTAATGATGATGATTAATGATGATGTTTGACGATGATGATTAATGATGATGATGATGATTGATGATCAATCATCATCATGATGATTGATGATGATGATGATGTTGAGTGATGATGATGATGATGACGATGATGATGACGATTGATGATGATGATTGATGATGATGATTGATGATGATTGATGATGATGATGATGATGATGGTGATGATGATGATGATGATTGATGATGATGATTGATGATCATGATTGATGATGATGATTGATGATGATGATGATTGATGATGATGATGATTGATGATGATGATTGATGATGATAATGGTTGACGACGACGATGATGATGATGATGATGATGATTGATGATGATGATGATTAATAATGATAATTGATGATAATGATGATGATTGATGATGATTGATGATGATGATGATGATGATCGTGATGATGATCGTGATGATGATGATGATGATGATGATTGATGATGATGATTGATGATTGATGATGACCTGAAGGAGTGTGTTAAGAAAAAACTTCGAAGACAAATCTTTGGAAATTCAAGTCCTGTACAGAACATGGTTGAAACGAATGTTGACGCCTTTGGGCCGTGTTGCAATTCTAAAATCGTTGATTTTGTCTAAAATTATTTATCTGTGGCTTTTATTGCCAAATCCGCCTGATGATCTTGTAAGTTCAATACAGAAAAGTATTTTTGAGTTTGTCTGGAACAGAAAGAACGATAGAATTGGTAGAAAATCGTCTGTTAAGAGTATTGCTGAAGGTGGTATAGGAATAACTGATGTACGTCAATATATGAATGCTCTAATATTAACATGGATCAGAAAATTAAGAACGTCTCAGCATAAATGGACACACATAATTAAGTTATTGTATGGTAAAGTACATTTCTTGGATAAACTGGGTACATGTTTTTATGATAAAGATAAAAATGTTAACATATTTTGGTGTGATGTTTTTAATGCATATGAAACACTAGGAAAAAAGGTGAATGTTGAATGTGTTGAAGATGTTGCATCGGAACCATTGTTTTGCAATAATAATATTTTAATTCGGAACATGCCGGTTTTCTACCGAGAATGGTTAATTGTGGATGTTTATAATATTGGTAAACTTCTCGATGAAAATGGTATTTTTTTTGTCATATGAGTTGTTCGTTGCAAAATATAATATAAACACGAATTTTCTTGCATACAATGGCTGTATTAATGCTGTTGCCAAATATCTTCGCATGAACGGAATGCACACGGCTAATGTTAATTTTATTGATAATAACGTCGGTACTGTGCTGAGACTGATATACGCTAGCTGTAGAGGCGCAAAACAGTTTTACGATAGTTTGATTCAGGATAATGTAGATCCAAAGTGTTGTAATAGCTGGGACAATAGATTAGAACGTCGGGTAGAGTGGAAAGTTATATTTAGGAAAGTACAAAAAATTTCTGAAATTAGTTTAAAGTGGTTACAGATTAGGATTATTCAAAGGATTTTAGGGACGAATGTAATTTTAGCAAGCATGGGATTAGGGGATAGTACTAACTATAGTTTTTGTAATGATGCGCGAGAAAATATTCAACACATTTTTTGGCAGTGTCCGATTGTTCAGACGTTTTGGCTGAATTTTCAAACAGAGATAAATGAGAAGTGTTATAATGCCTGTGCTTTCCGCTTTAGCGAACATCTAGTTATATTTGCATGTGACCGAAATGTAAAAACTGATGAAGTGTTGGATTTATTAATAATGTTGGCGAAATCATATATTTATAGATGCAAACTTGAAAAACAATAGCCGTTCTTTCCTGCATATAAATCTTTCACTAGCATGGCACGCGTATAAATCTTTATTTTGAATGTTTATGAAGAGTCTGCTTCGTTTCACACGGAATGTTATATGGATTGATACCCTCCATGGTCCTCTCTCTCTCTCTCTCTCTCTCTCTCATCTCTCTCTTTCCTCTCTCTCCTCTCTCTCTCTCTCTCTCTCCTCTCTTCTATCTCTCTCTCTCTCTCGCTATCTCTCTCTCTTTATCTCTCTCTATCTCTCTCTCTCTCTCTCTCTCTATTTGTCTTTTCCTTTCTTGCTTCTTTTCTATTCCCTAAAATCGTTAACAAACAAATCTCTGTAGGACTCAGCAGTTTTGGTATTTATTTCTTTAAAAATATGTAATATGTACTAAG
>CM072525.1:59014384-59021884 GCA_036898135.1 Oncomelania hupensis | reverse complement strand
TGATGATTGATAATGATGAAGATTGATGATGATGATGATTGATGATGATGATTGATGATGATGATGATTGATGATGATGATTGAAGACGATTGATGATGATGATTAATAATGATGATTGATGATGATGATGATGATGACGATTGATGATGATGATGATGATGATGATGACGATCGTGATGATGATGATAATGATGATTGATGATGATGATTGATGATGATGATGATGATGATGATGATGATGATGATTGATGATAATGATTGATGATGATGATTGATTATTGATGATGAAGATTGATAATGATGATTGATGATGATGATGATGATGATGATGATGATGATGATGATTGATGATGATGATGATGATGATGATCGTGATGATAATGATGATGATGATTGATGATGATGATTGATGATGATGATGATGATGATGATGATGATGATGATGATGATGATGATGATCATGATGATTGATGATTGATGATGATGATGATTGATGATGATGATTGATGATTATGATTGATAATGATGATTGATAATGATGATTGATCATCATCGTTAACCATCCTCATCATCAATTATCATGATTAATCATCATCATCAATCATCATCATCATCAACAATCAACATCATCAATCATCATCATCAATCATCATCATCATCATCATCATCATCGTTAACCATCCTCATCATCAATTATCATGATTAATCATCATCATCAATCATCATCATCATCATCAATCAACATCATCAATCATCATCATCATCATCATCATCATCATCATCATCATCATCATCATCATCATCATCATCATCATCATCATCATCATCATCATCATCAATCATCATCAATCATCATCATCAATCATCATCATCATATCATCATCATCATCATCGTCAATCATCACCATCATCAATCATCATCATCAATCATCATCATCATCATCATCATCATCAATCATCATCATCATCATCAATCATCATCATCAATCATCATCATCAATCATCGTCATCAATCATCATTATCAATCATCAATCATCTTCATCAATCATCATCAACATGATCATCAGCAATCATCATTATCAATCATCAATCATCTTCATCAATCATCATCAACATGATCATCATCATCAATCATCATCATCAATCATCATCATCAATCATCATCATCATCATCATCATCATCATCAATCATCGTCATCAATCATCATTATCAATCATCAATTTGGGTCATCATTATTTGGGCCATAAACGTTCACAAGTAAAAATTCTGTTTCATTAAATGTTACTTGCACTATGAGCCAATTACCCGCAACATCCTTATGAACAGCTTTAACTTTATGTTCAAAATTGTTATCAAACAAGATAGCAACACCCCTTGCATTAGAGGTAAAGGAGGCAAAACAAGCATGGGCTCCCCATTCATTTTTAATTCTGGTTTCTTGACTTGGGTGAAAATGGGTGTCTTGCAACATACAAATTGAGTACTTCCGTTCTCTTAAATAATAAAAAACGTCCCTTCTCTTCTGCGAGTCCCCCAGGCCCCTACAGTTCATGGACACAAGGCGCACCTGATTATCAACCATGGTCAGGAATACAAGGCATTACAACAACAGGCATCAACATACATTTAGTATGAACAATATTTTCTTCTAATAGGAAAAACACCAGAGACGTAAGTACACTCGAGAGGATGAAACCAGCACAATACAGCGTCAAAATCACAATCCCCCAATACCCATCCATACCAACACTCATACCCCCATTCATCCCCAAAACACAAAACGTTACACCATGCATAATGCAAGAATTACAGGCAAAACGCTTTGCAAGCAAAATTTGTAAATTGAAAAACAAATTAAATGAGCTTTTAACTAAACATTTCAAGTGAACTATAATGGAGCAGAGAAATAAATAAAAATAATTCAAATGCAGTGTAAACTAGCACCATA
The DNA here is from genome assembly GCA_036898135.1 of Oncomelania hupensis. Lineage (NCBI taxonomy): Eukaryota > Metazoa > Mollusca > Gastropoda > Littorinimorpha > Pomatiopsidae > Oncomelania > Oncomelania hupensis. Next base: position 59,019,933 of record CM072525.1, on the reverse strand, counting down.
AACACTGCAAATGGTTATTAAGTATGTATACATTGATTACAAGTTTTCCAGAGATTAAATATTAAATAGCAGGTTCATGTAGCCTTTAAAGGAAAGCAAAACAATACACTTTATATCCTTTTATAATATAATGAAACATCATACACACTGTAAGCATGAAATTATAATAAGATACATCTTAAACGTTGTACAAGATTACATAGAACATGTATGCACTGAATATCATCTTTCAAAACATAAGAAAACAGAGGCAGATAACATCGTTTTTCCTTGCTTGCTTGTGACCTGATACTGCAGCCCAAGTCGAATATTCTAATGCATTAGGCATGTCAGGATTTGTGCATACCGTTAGGATAATGTTTTCATGGTATAAATATCTAATAAAATAAAGGTGGATAAGTAAGCGTCTAATAGACTTTTATAATTTGAACCAAATATGTGAGAAGGAAAATCAAATAATTGACTCCTTTACGCCTTTTGGGCTTTTGTCAACAAACACTAGTAAAGGCGGTGTGACTCAAAGCATTTCATCGGGTCACTGTAGCAGCAAACATTGGACATCGCAGTGTGGGAAAATAACCACTGAGTTGCGCATCGCGACAGTCACACGTCTAGCGCCTCGGTCGTAGTAGTATAGTAATGACATGTTATTGGAGAGAGAGGGGCGTAGGTCATAAAAAGTTCAGTTCATTGATAGTATAATTTTACAACTGCCTTACGCGAACTTGCGAGACATCACAATCAAGTCAAAACAATGTACCATTGTGGCCACAATCCAACAAGAATTACGGTCACACTATGTAAGTTTATATTTGGTCAAAGTAAAATGTAAAAAAAAAAAAATCTTTTTTTTTCACATCTTTTTTTTTTTTTTTTAGTAAATAATACAGACATGAAGGCTTTACATTTACTAGCAGCTCAGCTATACACTGTGCTGTGTGACAAGTGACCCGACGGTGCACTGTGTGCGACTGTCACTGCATGTCTACTGACATTCGTGGCATGTAAACAAAGACAAAAGCATGCGATATAACACCACGACACTGACCATGCTTACTCAGTCATAATAGTAATGAGCAGAGAATTTTATGTACGACCAGAAAGCGTACAATCATTATATTATCCAAAACAGAAAACATGAAACATTGGTCCAGCCCCTGCCTATACACTTAATTCTGTCATTATAATGAAGAAGAAGAATAATACATGAACTTAAAAGAAAAACAACAAAAAACCCAACATTATATTACTAGATAAATAAAAAGAAAAAATTAAATGCAATGCACAATGAAAAAGTATGCAATCAAATGATGCTCCTATACATACAGGGTACAGACTAATGCAAGGAAAACTGAACACCAAAAATAAATCAATTATTACATAGAGTAAGCAATCAACGCATGAAACAATATAAGGAAGAGTCCATCACGTTACATTCTCTTCAAAAAGGTGTTAGCACTTATCTTAAAGAATATAGGCCTGCGGAGCAGTTACATCAATAAGCAAGAAGAAAACATAGCAAGAACTAGTAGTCAACAATACCTGCACACACGAATGTGAAAAGTCAGCATCAGTGTTTTTATGAATTCATCCCACTTTTTAGGAGGGAGTCCCCATACTTGATTTTGACAGTCTTGCCATTCTTCAACTTTGCAAATACCTTGCCATTAACAGTCCATGACGACATTGTGGCCGAGTGTTTATATGCATCTTTAGCAAGTTTAGCATTCACTGGGGTCAAGTCTTCTCCGATGGAGATTTTGTCCTTGTTACCTTTGAGTTTCTTTCTCCGAGTAATCACTTTGTCACGCAGATCTCTAAACTTGAATCTCACAATGGTCGTACGTGGTCTGACACCCCCGACGCCACCACCACTGTTGACAGCCCCCACCCTGTGGCACGCTTCCAGGTCATCGCAGGTCACTGGCACACCAAGCTGGAAGAGAAGGTGAAACAGTTTGAAGAATGTTCATGTGACAATATTATTTTCAGCGGCGACTGGAATGTTGTATTAGATTATGAGTTAGATTGTGCACACTATACCCAAAGGAATAATCTTAAAGCACATGAACAGGTAAAGCAAATGATGGATAATTTATCATTATGTGATGTGTGGAGACACAATAATCCTGATGTAAGAAAGTACTCCTGGTTCAAACCAAATCCACTCAGAATGTCGCGCCTTGACTATTATTTAGTGAATGACATAGCTTCTCAATATATTGCAGATGTCGATATAAAACCTGGATATAGGACTGATCATTCTGCAATAACTATAACCTTGCAATTTGGTGATAGGGGGAACAGACACTCTTTTTGGAAATTCAACTCCTCACTGTTATCCGATAAAAAATATTTAGTCGAAGTTAACAATGAAATTAAATGTGTAGTTGCAGAATATGCAGCCTTCCCTTATAATAGAGAAACCCTAGATAACCTCCCCTTATCTGAAATTCAATTTACTATCTCTGATCAATTATTTTTAGAAGTACTCTTGATGAAGATTCGTAGTAAGACTATTTCCTATGCCAGCAACAAAAATAGAGAATTAAATAAGAAAGAGAAACAGTTGCAGGATCATATAGAGCAGTTAGAAAATGAAGAAACATTAAGTGGAGAAGACAGGGAGATTCTAAAAAAAGATAAAGAAGAGCTGGAAAAGATTCGCGAGCACAGAATGAAAGGGGTACTACTGAGGTCTAGAGCGAGATGGGCAGAAGACGGAGAAAAAGTCTCTAAATATTTTTGCAATTTGGAAAAAAGAAATTACGTAAATAAACACATTTCTAAACTAGTCCTAAATGATGGTTCGACAACAACGGACACTGAAGTAATTGTTAAGGAAGTTAAACAGTTTTATGAGAACCTTTATGCAGCACGAGAACTAGACAAATGCGAAATAAGTGACTTAGTAAAAAATATGCCTGTATTAAATCCACTGGAGGCGGGACAGCTTGAGGGGGAAATCTCGTTGGAGGAGGCAGGCTACGCGCTTAAACAAATGAAGAATAACCGTAGTCCTGGTACAGACGGATACACTTCTGAGTTCTTTAAAGTCTTTTGGAAGCAAATAGGAACTTATGTAGTCAGGTCTCTCAATGAAGGATATAACAAGGGGGAGTTATCTAGTTCACAAAAGGAGGGAATTATTATTTGTATTCCCAAGGAAGATAAGCCTAAAGACCAGATAACAAACTGGAGACCAATCTCGCTATTAAATGTTGTCTACAAGATAGGATCTGCTTGTATTTCTAACAGAATTAAAACTGTATTACCAAAGCTAATTTCTCAAGATCAGACAGGTTTTATTAGAAACCGATTTATAGGAGATAATATTAGACTTATTTACGATATTATAGACCATTTAACTTCTACGGATGTCTTTGGCCTACTCTTATGCTGCGACTTTCAGAAGGCTTTCGACAGTTTGGACTGGGAATTCTTGTTTAAGACTTTAAAAAGCTTTGGATTTGGAGAGGACTTGTGTCGATGGGTGAAAACGTTTTACAACGGTGGAAAATCTTGTATATCTGTAAATGGGCATATCTCTGACTGGTTCCCTGTGTCTCGCGGCTGTCGTCAGGGGGATTCCATTTCGGCCTACTGCTTCGTTCTCTGTGCAGAAATTTTAGCGCTTATGATACGAGATAATGAAAATATTTGGGGGATAAAAGTTTTGGACACAGAATATAAATTATCTCAGTACGCAGATGATACTGAGGTATTCTTGGAAGGGGATGAACTATCCTTTGAAGAAACGATTAGCACTATTTCAAAATTTGGCAGTTTTTCGGGTCTTTTCTTAAATGCAGAGAAAACCTGCGCCATATGGTTGGGTAGCAGGCAAAACTCTACAGTTAGGTACATGCAACATCTCAACATCCGTTGGAATCCTGGGCAATTTAAAATTCTGGGCATCATATTTACAAATAATTTAAAAGACGTGGTAGAAATAAACTTCCGTAAAAAATTTGCAGAAATGAGGGCTCTGTATTCTGTTTGGTTGAAAAGACAAATTACACCCTTGGGTAGAGTAGCTATTTTAAAATCGCTTATTCTCTCTAAGCTAACTTACCTTTGGCTACTTTTGCCGAACCCTCCTGACGATGAAATACAATCTTTACAATGTAATATATTTCAGTTTGTGTGGGGAAGGAAGAAGGATAGGATCAGTCGAAAGGTGACAATCAAAAGTATTGAAGACGGTGGCTTGGGTATCCCTGACATCTCAAAATATATCACCAGTTTAAAATTAACATGGGTCAAAAAGCTCATGTCGTCTACACATGGCTGGAAGTCAATAATTGCTGCAAAATTGCCTTTAGTGCAAAATCTACCAGTACTTGGGTCTGAATTACCTCTTGACAATGTAAATCTGAACCCTTTTTGGAAAAATGTGTTTGAGGCATATAAAATATTTGGTAGTCATGTTAAGGCGACAACAACTGAGCAATTTCTTTCTGAGCCTCTGTTTTATAACATTAACATTAAAATTGGCAAGGAATGTCCTTTTTTGACAAATTGGTTTGGTCGAGATGTGAAACAAATAAAGGATCTTGTAGACCAGAATGGTCAATTTTTGTCTCACCGTTTATTTGTTAATAAGTACAAAGTTGTGAATTGTAATTTTTTGTCATATTATGGATATGTTAGTGCAATTAAAAATTACGCACGAAGCTGCGACATTGTGATTGTTGACAACAAAGCCTGTGAAAGCACGCTTCTGTACAAAATAATTTTTGCTGTATCTAAAGGTGCCAAATTTTATTACAATTCGTTAGTGTATAACAATACAAAACCTAACTGTTGTGATAAATGGGATGCCAAATTTCAATGTGATTTTGACTGGAAAAATATTTTTTTAAACATAAGAAATATAAAAGAAATAAAATTAAGTTGGTTTCAGATTAGAATTGTACATCGAATCATTGCCACAAAAATTGTTCTCAAAAGCATGGGTATCGAGCCTAACGAGGATTGTACTTTTTGCGAGAAAGAGAAAGAAAGTATTGAACATCTATTTTTGCAATGTCCACAAGTCAGATCATTTTGGAATGCTTTAAAAGAGTTGTTGATTGACATGGGATTGGTAAATGATGAGTTTGTTTTTAATGAGCATATTGTTCTGTTTGGAATTTCAAACGTCGGTAGAATGTCCAAAGAATTGCAATATGTTGTTTTGGTGGCCAAATTCTTTATTTACAAATGTAAATTTGATGGTATTGCCCCACAGGTTGGAGCATTCAGAAATTACATGAAATTCAAGTTGGAAATTGAAAGATGCTGCGCATGCTGTAAACTCGAGTTGGATAAATTTAATAACTCGTGGACGGAATGGTTTATGTTTTGCGGCATTGTGTAAGAACATTGAATATTTGTCCATATATGTAATACCTTTTCCCCTCATAGTGAATTGTAAATCCTATATCATTTTACTTCCCCACGAACAAACATGAATATTGGGTATTGCTGTTAAAAAAAATCATAATAATTAAAAAAAATAGAATACACGAACAGACGGTTTTAGGTAGAAATTCTAGAATTAAGAG